>OX101788.1:10878827-10966327 GCA_944452715.1 Ophion slaviceki | reverse complement strand
ATGATCAGCTTACTTATTTCTATTTGCTTTTGTAATTAATTTGTATTTATTTTCATAACCACGCGTTAGACGAAGGGCGGAGAGCTAGTTCTTTGTGTCACCGTGTGACAGTTCTGTAACGAACCATTCAAGTCCTTACAAAAACCCATGTTGACATTTAACAGTTTTTTCAAATCAATTTTACACGACGCATACAAACCGTTCCATGGTTTTTTTAGTGAAATTCATGCAAAGTGGATGGCGATAGTTGGATCAAAATTTGTTCGAAGTTTATTTACCACGAGATTGCAAGATTCGAGTGTGCGTGAAGTTTGCGAAAATCGAAAAAAATATCAAAACGAAAAACGGTGTGTGAAAAATATGGCATGGCTTTGTGCTACAATAAGCAAAACAACTGCTTCGAAGTATTCCATACATCATAAAGGAACGTTACGACACAATGTAACATGTCTGCCACACCCCCTTTGTTGCTTTATAACTAGCCCGCTGATTTAATTTTTTTAACTAAGCAGTACGTGTTTTTTTATTTATTAAAACCTCCGATAAAGTCAAGTATTTTGAAATTTTTCCGTTGTTGAGTCATGAAGGGCTGATGATTTCACGTTTGCGGTGATTTATATTGTCGATTGCATTTGTGATGGCATTGAAGATTGCATCGTTAGAATGCAACGAAAATCCTGCTTGATTTTTAAATTTCTTTATGTTGATTATAATTATAGCCATGAAGTTTGCATTATTTGAACACAACGAAAACTCTTTTTTTCTTTTTTTATCAGTCAAAGCATATTTTGCAAAATTAGGTTGTCAAGCGAAAAAAATATCTAAAAACGTTCGACTGATTCTCGTACCCTAAAACTGTAAAAGAAAATCGAATAACAAGGTAATAATTTTTTTAATGCATTTTTGTTGCCGACCAACGATGCTCCAGCGACATTAATTATCTAAAATCTTTTCTTAAAGTTTTTTGTTGGAAATTCTAAATGGGGTTTCTCAAAACCTTTCCAGTGATTTTCGTAGCCGAATTGTGGCGAGAAAAATACAGCAATAGGAGCAAAAAAGAATCGTTATATTTCACCGATGCAAACGTCGATACTATCAATTATGCCGCTGCGGGATTTACGAATTATTTACGTGTGCCGAATACTCGGGAATTTCAAATAACTCGATAAAATTGATGCATACGATTATCATCCTACTCCACGAGTTACTCTTTTCCATCACGGCTGTGCTCATCTCTGACATACCGAAAAGTTCGATGAAGAATTGTAACTGCACGCAGAGAGAAAAAAAAACCCTTGGAATGAAATTGATGACGTTGAAATTTGCATCGTTGGAATGCCCCGAGGATTATTATTTTTTGCTTCGCAAATTTCCTTTCGGCAGATTCGAGCCACGAAAGTCACGCAAACATTTTTGAGCATTCATATTTAGCGACTTACAACAAATCTGCAAGATACGAATTTGGATAATAATGAAATTTACAAATTAAAAAGAATTTCATTCCATCCCAACCATGCAAACCTCAACCCCATTGAAATTGTTCGTTCACAGGTAGCCAACGAAATATTAAGACGAGACACTTAAATATTTTTATAACTCCGAGTATTCGTTAGTTCGAGAGCTAAATAATTCTCAAAACAACCTAAGATTCCATTTTTTCGCTGAATAAAATGTTGGCAGCCCTATTTGGTTGAAGTTTGCATCGTTGGAATGCAACGAAAATTCATTACAATTTCTTGTTCTCACTATTACCTTAAATCATACTTTGCCGATTTGGGTTGTCCATTCGCTAAATAAGAATCCTAAAAAAATGTTTGCGTGATTTTCGCAACTTAAATCTGCCCAAAGAAATTTGAGAAATAAAAAAAATCATTTTCGTTGCGTCCTAACGATGCGAACTTCAACGTCCCCTGATGACGGACTAACTCACCGCAAGTCGTTTTTTCGGTGCAAGCAACCTGCCACTTGCTTACTAATCAGAAAAATTATTTTCTCACCATGAGGTGATACGTTTCCACCATAAGGTGATACGTTTCTACCACGAGGTGATACCCTTCCACCATGAGGTGATACGTTTCCACCATGAGGTGATACGTTTCTACCACGAGGTGATACATTTCCACCACGAGGTGATACGTTTCCACCATGAGATGATACGCTTCCACCACGAGGTGATACGTTTCCACCATGAGGTGATACGTTTCCACCATTCGTAGATCAATCTCCCGCCACAATATTGCGAAAAGTTCGACATAAGTTCAAGATCGTTAGGCATATTTTGTCTGGCATGTGATTTTACGTTGGCTCACCTCCGCCGCCTCTTTTTCCGTCGTCTCCGTCGGCGTCTCGGCCTGCCGACTCTCCCTCTGATGGCAGAGGGAGCTGTGCAGCTAAGCCGCGTCTTCAGGGCCGTTGCTAAGTTCGTAACGTTATGACGGTGTTCCTCGTCGTTGGCGGCCTGGTATCCCTGCACCGGGGACCTTGTGTACGCCCCGGCGCTGGGTCCCGTCGTGGTTGATACCGTCCACCGTTCACCTTCCACCAGATTCTTGCCTCCTTGCCTCTTCTCCCTTCAACCCTTTCCCACCGTTTCCACCTCAATTCTCCTTCTTTTGGCGCCTTTCCGCTCGTTTGCCACTCTCTCGTCGCCGCTCGGACACGCGTCCCGACGCAGCCGACTCCTCCAGTCACCGTGTTCGGGCCGCTCCCGTCGTATCTCTTCGCTCGATCCTCAAAGACTCCGGGCGCTCTCGTATTAGCACCATTTGTCACGTTCCACCGTTCAACCTTCAGCTGGTCCAAAGGCGCACGGGCGTTCGTTGATCCATTAACCATCACCTCGGCCACTTCCTTGGTCGATCTTTCCTGGTTTTTTGTTTTCTTTTTCTAACTTACGTTTATTACGAGCGAAGACGTTCCTCAGCTCGGACGTCGCTTCGATATAAATCTCTCGGATCCTCTTATTAAAATATCTTATCATCTCACCTTACAAGCGTTTCGGCTTTCCTCTTAACTTCCATAATTGAACTGTTCCTCCGTGAAAGTTGTGCACTTCTGATTGTCCTTGGGATCATTTATTTTGATTTTCCTTGATTTTTTTTATTTCCTTGATTTTTCTTTGATTTTCCTTTATTTTCCTTGATTTTCCTTTCTCTTATACTCGAATCTTTGATATACGTATGTCTGTACAATGTCTTATTGTCTCTCCGTTGTCGCGTGGACGTTATTACGATACACGAAAGTTTTTCCCCGCCCTGTCTCGCTCGTGTTGAACGTCTCGAGTGCTCCTGTGGTGCACAGGTATGACCCAACGGTAATTTCTCGATTGATTTCGACTCACTGCTCCGCGCGGCTGCCGATGAAGAACAATAAAAAATAAGCGAGCGGTCTCTCTAGCGGATCATGTGTCGATCAATCCTTCGTTCATTAATCTCAACACTCGGATTAAACGGCACGTGTAATTATTTCCGATTCAGTATCGCGTGTCGTGGCGTTAACTTCTCGCCTGGTAAAAAATATATTTTCTCACTGAGTATATCGTCCATTGGTCGTTGGATACGCGGCGAGATTCACTTGTGTGGGGGCCGCGTGTGGGAAATTCAACGGTGATACATCCGGTCGAATCGGCAGTTCGGGCAACTTTTTGCACGAGTTCCAGGGTCTAGTAGCCGACCGACGTTTGACCAGTGACGAGAATTCTGACGTGAGAGATCCTCCGGGTCCCGTTTCTCTCGCGCACTCGTCGCTTTCCCCCGTGACTTTTTACGGTCTTTGGGTCTATACGTGCGAGACCGAAGGGCAGAATTCGTCTCATCCCTTCGTCGGCACAGGGCCGACTAGCCCGCCGGCTCTCTCGCCTGACGTTCACGATCCCGATACTCCACAGCTTCCTGTATCCGTTGAGATTCCTCCTCGGCTTCACTCCTCCGTTTTCACTCGCGGAAATGTACTTGGCGCGCGATTGGCGGAGAACTTTAAAACATTTGACAAGCAGGAGGTCAGAGCCTGATGTCCAGTCTGGACTTTCTCCCGGTGACCAAGGACAGCGGTTCGTTCGCCCTCGAGCTACGCATTTCTCGCTCCTCGGGCCTTTTTTTCGTTCCCTTTTTGTTGCCTCCCCCTGAAGCCAAGCGAGGAGAGCGAGGATCTTCCGGGGACTTTCTCTCGCGCGCGCGATGCCCGAGGGATGAACACCGGCCGCACGTGCTCGCAGTCACTCACATACGCGTACGATACGTCCGGAGCAACGAGCAAGGACACTGCTTCCCGTATATCCGAAAGACGTTTCGAAAGATCCAAACTGACCTCGAAATATCCTGCTACCAAGCCTCCCACGCACTATACCCAACAGTTTGCAATCTCGATATTCCTGCCTCGTCGAGGCTACCCGACCACAAACACGAATCCGGGAAAAACCGTCACGGCCAACGCGTCCTCGTGATCATGGAGTCTCGTTTACTTTGACAGCAGGCGAACGAACGAGCGATACGCGAATCAAACGGTCTTCGTCAAACACTTCCGCACAAATGCATTTCGCCAGTCGAGACCGCTCGCGATCACCGAAAGACCCAAAAGCCTGCCTCGCGAGGCAATAAGTTTTCGATTTAAAAAAAAAAATGAAAAAAAAACCTCAATCAATGTCGTATCGAGAGGGAGACACCGACGAAGGTTGATTCAAGTTGTGTTGACAACGATTGGCAACATTGACGCGGAGTAACACCCCGATCACGTTACTTTCCAAGAGATGGGACGACTGTGATCCGCGAATTCCGTTCTGCCGCTTCGCAGCCTCCGCACACCGCGCGCGCGAGCCGAGGACCAAAGCTAGAGAGAGAGAGAGAGAGAGAGAAGAGGAGAGACAGGGAGAGAGAGGAGATCGCCGCGAGGCGCCCTGCACATGCGTTGAGGCGTCTGCCACCCACCTTGCCCCTCTTGCCCTCGGAAGTAGTGCCTCCGAAGCCCCCCCCCCCTCCCTCACCCTCCCTGCGAAATTTTCCTCTCCTTGTCTCACGCTCACTCACATTCCAGATGTACACTCGTGTATACACCTACACACGCGCGTATCCTCTCTTTGCCACTTTCATTCCATCTCACCCTTGTACACGCTTTCCTCCCCATCCCTCGATTTCGGCTTTATCGTCTTGCTCCCTCCATCCCTTCCAAAAACACTTCCAAGTCTCCGCGGTCTCTTCTTTCTCCACCCTAGCCCGCAAAAGGGCTTCCGCCCGCGCACTTTGGACCTCGGGACATCCGGTATAAGGTCCCCGGGTCGCGATACTTGGCTCGGGAAAGCTCACACTTTACGCCCTTTCGTTTCGAGAGGAGCGGGAATGTGTATATATGTACGTGTGACGTGAAATGCGGGGGAGACTGCGCCCCGTCACACGCCGTTCCTTTGTGCGTCAACAAAAGCCTGAGGCCACGCTATCGTGGAAGCCCCGACGACCTCATCCCCTCTCCGGCCTTCGAGATCCATCCACCCACCCCGTGCCAGGCACCCTCACGTTCACACGTATCCGTGGATTTGTGTCAATGCCGCCTCTTCCCAGATATTGCCCGCGTTTGGTTCTCTCTCGCGTTTGGGCGCGCTTACGTATGTACACGTGGACGCTTGGGCCCTTTCGACATGGCAAATGCAAGGGCTCCGGAGGCTCGAAGAAGTTGGAAAATGGCTGGTTGATTTTTTGGGGATGCAACGCGTCGGTTTCATCTTGCATTGGAGGCAGCTCGGGTAAAATTAAACTCAAGGGGTGTGATGGTAATATTTAAATGTGATTTCATTAGTGGGCATTGTAGGATGGCAGGTGGAAGGGTGGGTTGAGGAAAAGGGAAAATCTATTTGGAGGGTTTGAAAATGTTCCTTCATTTCTTGAATTTGAAACACTTGGTCCTTGAAAGCTCTCAAATCTCAGTTTGAATCCAATAAAAATAAAAATTCCATCCATGATTGTGATCATGGGTGGAATTTTATTTTGACTGGATTTACACCCTGATGTTTGAGAGATTTCAAGGAACAAGTATTTCAAATTCAAGGATTCAAGGGGTAGCGACGCATGTTCGTCCAGTAATTGCAACTTGGATAAGAGTAGAGAATGTATCAGAAAGAATAACAATGATTGAATCGCATATGTTCACAGGGTGACAATCGTAAGATGGGGGTGGGTTTTTAAAGGGTCTTACGCCGAGATCTTGCGACTGACAAGGAACATCACTTGAATGTCCGCCTTCGATTTTGTTGAAACTCGTATATGTGATAAAGCATCGAAAACTATAAGACACGTATTTGTTTTTATCGGCGGGTAAATAGTTTCAAGGGGGCAAACCACCCCTCAAAGAAATCCGCGTCATTCCTTACCTCAATTTTTTTTCAATATTTCTATAGTGGATTTTTCATGGCTTTGCATTAGAAGAAATTTGGTTGTTGCTCTATTCAGATGGACTGCTTGTCGGTGAAACTGCGAAACCACCCCTCCAAACTCCTTTCTTCGAGGAATGGTTTCACCCCTTGAAAACGTTTTTCCGCGGATAAAAAGAAACGTATCTAATACTTTTCGATGCTTTATTACATATATGAGGCTCAGCGAAATCAAAGGCGGATACTTAAGTGACGTTCCTTGTGAGAAAAATATGATTTTCAATAGTTTTCCAAGTCCTCTTCGAAAAAAATGTAGCCTATTTTTGTGATTTTGTATTTGCCATATGAATTTAAGCATTCTGGAAAAAAACCAAAATCCTATTTTGAGTTAACCAGAATGAAGATAATTAAATTTCGAATACGAAACGCTCGTAGAAAACTTTTTTCCAGTGAAATTAAACCCCATCAATCCACTTTAGAATGCATATTTGATAACGTTTTTTTTCTCCTGACGGGATTTCAACGAATTGTTCATTAAAAAATGCAATATTGAGTAATTTTGAGAATTATTTTAGATTCTATGAAATAGATATATAAAATTTGTTTTAATGGAATTCAATTACATTTATCTACTTTAAAAATGCATTGTGATCATTTTTTTTTCTTGATGACGGGATGCACGAATAAATATTTTGAGCAGTGCTTCTTATTCAGAATTCGATTATCGACATTCTGCTGTATGCAAAATAGAGTTTTTATTTTTTTCCAGAATGCTCAATTTTTTATGGCAGACACTACCCATCTAAAAAAACTCCTATATTTTAGTTCGAAGAGGACTTGAACCCATTAAAGATCATTTTTTTTCTCGGTCGCGAAACCTCCGCGCCGGATCCTGAAGAAACGAACGGCCACCTTATAATTGTCATCCTGTGTGTGTCTATAACTATATACACATAGATGTATGGTTGACTATCAGCATATATCTGGCTCTTTCAAGGACGGTCGACATTTTTGCCTTAAATGGCCTGTTGATTTTGGAGCTGCATGGTTTTTGAAGTCAAATCTTTTCAAAATCACATTTACCATAAAAGGAAAAGAACAATCGGATGATCCAAAAAAATTATCCATTCACAGGTGGTCACCGACATTGTGAGATAAAACACTAAAATATTTTATTGTTCCGGTTATTCGTTAGTTCGATGGAAAAAATAATTCTCAAAATAACTTAATATTGCATTTCCAATAAATGATTCGTTGAAATCCTTCGACGAAAGGTTTTGTCCAAGTCATTTTTTCAGTAGCTGTATTCATCAAACCACCCCGCATTCGTCTCCTTCGTTTCAATATATGATTCGCAGCTAGTTTCGTCACTCGTACAAGGTCTCGCGAGCTACGATCCATTTGTATGGAATACGTCGGGTTCGGTGAAAGACTGGGATTCAACGCTCGAAAGGATTAGAGCGAGAGCCGCGGAGGAGAGAAAGCGGGGTGGAAGGAAGAAGGAAGAAATGTGAGTGACGAGAGTCGAGCGAGGGAACCGAGCACGGAAAGCTCGGTACGTGCTCGGCCTACACGTCCAGCGTAAGAAAAAAAAACCTATACCGCGCAGGCATACACTCGCGCGCAATCGTCTTCTCTCTCTCTCTCTCTCTCTCTCTCTCTCTCTCTCTCTCTCTCTCTCTCTCTCTCCCTCACTCTCTCTTTTTCTCCATACTATCCGCGATTGAGAAAGGTGAAAAGAGCGACGTATAAAATTGCGAGGAAAATCCCGGAGTTCGCGTCCAACGTGCGCGTCGAATAGCTGACGGATTCGGCCGTCAATCTTTCGGCGAGCGCGCACCGTAAAGCTATCGCCTCGCTACGCGAGAGACCTTTCTCCCTGTCTGCGCTCGTGCGGACGCGAGCCGCCATTATTCGGAATGGAGAATGACGCATTTGGTGAACGCAAAAAATCAAAGTACTGTTTGCAAATATATATATATATATATATATATATATATATATATGGAGAGGTTCATATGGAGACCGATTGTACATATCGCAGAAGAGGTATACATAAGTTTACAATTGCACTTAGAGTTGAATTTGTCTATTAATTTCGTGATGTATACAAAATTAAGGACGATATTCGAAATTTTCACTTTATATATGGAACGGTTAAAAGCGGGACCTTAGTGTTGTACGTATTGGTACATACAGGGAGAAATAATTTATCAATATTTATGACCTTTAATTACAAACACAGTATTACGTAATGATTGCAAACAAAATATTACAGTCGTATGTGTTTTTCATCTATACATATGTACGATATGCAGAATTATCATGACTATCAGTCATGAAGTTACTGATAGTCACCGTCTTACTTGTTTTATTATGCTTTTTTCAATCTGATTACATATCCACATTATTGAAGCCAAATTTCTTTTCCTTAATACTTGATGTTTGTCGACTACCACTTAGATTTCTCTGAGCGGCGGTAGTTTGTTGGTTCCAATACTCTCTTTAAATTCTTTTAGAATGAGATTTTTTTTCTTCTGGCGTCCAGCACACTCGCTTACGTGGCCCGTAGGGTGAAGCTGGATAAACAAAACATGAATGGTTTTGGACGCCACATAAGATTCAGCAACGCTCTGAATCGTTGAATCAAGTCTGGATGGTGTCACCGTCGGTTGACGATTGCCTTCTTTATCAATATTCGCCACTGTTGGAATCTCTGAGCTGAGATTTGAAATGTCCTTTATAGACATAGACGAATTAGCGCCGGCACCCATATATACCATTACATATAGATGCGTACATCTACAGGGTGTATCTCAACTACTTCTTTTCTGTTCGTGAGCATATAGGTCGTCTCTTTCCGAACAAAACGCTTTTTTTAAGTCGCGCGACAAAAATTGGCCGAGCTATCGTGAGAATAAGGTTCGACGCTGAGTAAACAATGGTACAGTAAACTGAGTAAACAATGGCACAGAAACCTTCGCAACAATCCGCGAACAGGTACCTGTTGGCAATTGTTCGCGGAACCTATTCATAATCTGCGAACTGGGGGATGAGCCTTTTAATTCATAAATAAACATTACTGAACGATCTTGTCAGCTTAAAGAAAAATTACAGGCCTTTCTTATTTGACACTAAAAAAAATGAGAAAAACAAAAAGAGTTGCTTGAACGTGGATTCGAACGCGCGCTCAGTCCGGCTTGCCGCCGAAACTACTGTGCCATTGTTTACTCAGCGTCAAACTTCACTCGTGAATATCATGGCCAATTTTTGTCGCACAGCATTTGAAAATATCGTTTTGCTCGGAAAGAGACACTCCATATGCTCACGAACGGAAAGGACGTAGTTGAGATACACCTTATATATGTAATGGTACGTATGCGTACCGGGCGCTGATTTGTAACGTTTCATACGAGGACCGGTACCCATACGTCCTATTACATATAGATGCGTACATCTATATGTAATGGTACGTATGGGTACCGGTCCGCGTATGAAACGTTACGAATTAGCGTCGGTACCCATACGTACCATTGCGTATAGATGCGTACATCTATTTGTAATGGTACATATGGGTACCTGCGCTGATTCGTAACGTCTCATACGAGGACTGTGTCATTTACGGTCCTAGTTTTTACCTCTACAATGGATAATTCAGATTTACGGGGAGATCGCAGCGATCGGTTGTGCTTTGAAACCGTCATAACGGTTATTAGATAAGATTTGGCAGAATATACAAATGATCTGTCTTCTCAACTTTACATAATCATAGTAATCTATAAGGGTGTGCAGGTACTCGATTCACTTGGGTACCCGATATTCGGGTCGGGTACCCGACGAGTTACGTTTTTGCATTACCCGCCACTATCGGGTACCCGAATTTGGTCATCGGGTACCCTCGATCAAATAATGGGAGAAAACGAAAACTCGAAGAAGCCGATGAAACGAATAAATGATAATGCTGTGAAAATCTATTTTTCGTCTCACTTTTATATTCTGTGTGTGTATGTGTATGTACGTGCGTGCGTGTGTGTCTTTGTTAGGGCGGAGTGAAAAACGGTCAATTTTGGCGGCTCGTATCGTAATAGCGCGGGAAAGTTGCGTTTTGGCATCACTAAAAAGTGTGCGAAAGGAAAAAAACATTACAATAAATATCTTCTGTTCCGGCAAACGTCTTAAAGTTTTGAATTTTTTAACGTGGGTTTTGTATGAAGAAAAAACCCAAAAAGACCAAGATTCAACGCCCTGCGTTTATTCGAAGTGAGAAGAATGTGGCTTCCACTTGACGTTTTAAAATTGAAAATATTTTGATTAGTTTCAGAGATATAAGCATTTTTAAAACAAGTTTTTTTTCTGGGAAATTTCTTTTAAATGACAACAAATTAAATTAAGAAGAATGAATCGCCGAAATTACCAGTTAGCCCTAGACAGAATTAATGGAAATTCGACGAAGAATCTTGCTTTTATTCCGCTTTTTGCCATTCAAATATCTCGTTATTTCCTGAAATGCGAGTGTATTAAAAGAAATCTGCCGAAAAAAATTGTAAATATACACATAACAAAAATACTAAAATTTTCAAATCAATTATTTGTATTTCTTATGAATTCCAACCTATCGGCGAAGGGTAGAGGACATAAAGCTAGAGTCTATTTCATCCGTTTTGGTACGTTTTTGTGGCGTTATCTACCTACTATGAAACGAAATTTGAAATTTTGTTCCGGCAACACGGCTTATCGAGTACCCGATGTGAGGCGAGTACTCGATAAAGTTCGAGTATACCGTTCGATCACGGGTACCCTAAAAATTCGGGTACTCGATCCGAATCATAGTCTAATTACCCGAACCGACCTGACCAAGTATACAATAATACCCGCACACCCCTAGTAATCTACTTCGATTATTGTGCTAAAAAACGTATTAACGAATTCGTAACGTTTCATACGAGGACCAGTACCCGTACGTACCTTTACATACAGATGTACGCATCTATACGTAATGGTACGTATGAGTACCGGTCCTCGTATGAAACGTTACGAATTAGCGCCGGTACCCATACGTACCGTTGCATATAGATGCGTACATTTATATATATTGGTACGTATGTGTACCGGCGCTAATTCGTAACGTCTCATACAAGGACCGTGTCATTTACACTGAGAAAAAGAAATCGTTGAATGTGCAAAATGCATTTTGTTGTCTCGAAATTTTGTTGTTTTAACAGTTGCTCAGACATGCTAAATAAGCTACAGTTCACACCACTGAAACTATCAGTTAGATTAACAAAACGATTGTTATGCCAATCAAAAATCAAGTAGAACGTATTTAAAGATACATTTTGTTAAACCAACTGAATTTTGGTTGGATGAACGATTTTTTTTTTTCAGTGTACGGTCCTAGTTTTTACCTCTACAATGGATAGTCCAGATTTACGGGGAAACCGCAACAACCGATTATGCTTTGAAACCGTCATAACGGTTATTAGATGAGTTTTGGTAGAATATACAGATTATCCGTCTTCTCAACTTTACATAATCATAGTAATGTACGTCGCTTATCATGCTAAAAAACATGTGTATTCTTTTCTTCGTCGATGTATCCTACATTGTCGTTAAGGTTCATAGCTGACGTACTCGTATTAACAAATTCGTAACGTTTCATACGAGGACCGGTACCCGTACGAACCATTACATACAGATGTACGCATCTTTATGCAATGGTACGTATGGGTACCGGCGCTAATTCGTAACGTTTCATACGAGGACCGGTACTCATACGTACCATTACATATAGATGCGGATATCCGTATGTACTGGTACGTACGGGTACCGGTCCTCGTATGAAACGTTATGAATCCGTTAATACGTTTTTCAGCACGATAATCGAAGTAGATTGGTAGGGGTGCGCGGGTAGCAGCATTGGTCGGGTCAGGTCGAGTAATTTGACTATGATTCGGATCGAGTACCCGAACTTTTCGGGTACCCGTGATCGGACGGGTATACTCGAACTTTATCGAGTACTCGCCTCACATCGGGTACTCGATAAGCCATGTTGCCGGAACAAAATTTGAAATTTGAATTTTTTGAAATTTTGTTCCGGCAACATGGCTTATCGAGTACCCGATGTGAGGCGAGTACTCGATAAAGTTCGAGTATACCCGTCCGATCACGGGTACCCGAAAAGTTCGGGTACTCGATCCGAATCATAGTCAAATTACTCGACCTGACCCGACCAATGCTGCTACCCGCGCACCCCTACCAATCTACTTCGATTATCGTGCTGAAAAACGTATTAACGGATTCATAACGTTTCATACGAGGACCGGTACCCGTACGTACCAGTACATACGGATGTACGCATCTATATGTAATGGTACGTATGGGTACCGGTCCTCGTATGAAACGTTACGAATTAGCGCCGGTACCCATACGTACCATTGCATAAAGATGCGTACATCTGTATGTAATGGTTCGTACGGGTACCGGTCCTCGTATGAAACGTTACGAATTTGTTAATACGAGTACGTCAGCTATGAACCTTAACGACAATGTAGGATACATCGACGAAGAAAAGAATACACATGTTTTTTAGCATGATAAGCGACGTACATTACTATGATTATGTAAAGTTGAGAAGACAGATAATTTGTATATTCTACCAAAACTCATCTAATAACCGTTATGACGGTTTCAAAGCATAATCGGTTGTTGCGGTTTCCCCGTAAATCTGGACTATCCATTGTAGAGGTAAAAAATAGGACCGTACACTGAAAAAAAAAATCGTTCATCCAACCAAAATTCAGTTGGTTTAACAAAATGTATCTTTAAATACGTTCTACTTGATTTTTGATTGGCATAACAATCGTTTTGTTAATCTAACTGATAGTTTCAGTGGTGTGAACTGTAGCTTATTTAGCATGTCTGAGCAACTGTTAAAACAACAAAATTTCGAGACAACAAAATGCATTTTGCACATTCAACGATTTCTTTTTCTCAGTGTAAATGACACGGTCCTTGTATGAGACGTTACGAATTACCGCCGGTACACATACGTACCAATATATATAAATGTACGCATCTATATGCAACGGTACGTATGGGTACCGGCGCTAATTCGTAACGTTTCATACGAGGACCGGTACTCATACGTACCATTACGTATAGATGCGTACATCTGTATGTAAAGGTACGTACGGGTACTGGTCCTCGTATGAAACGTTACGAATTCGTTAATACGTTTTTTAGCACAATAATCGAAGTAGATTACTAGGGGTGTGCGGGTATTATTGTATACTTGGTCGGGTCGGTTCGGGTAATTAGACTATGATTCGGAACGAGTACCCGAATTTTTAGGGCACCCGTGATCGAACGGTATACTCGAACTTTATCGAGTACTCGCCTCACATCGGGTACTCGATAAGCCGTGTTGCCGGAACAAAATTTCAAATTTCGTTTCATAGTAGGTAGATAACGCCACAAAAACGTACCAAAACGGATGAAATAGACTCTAGCTTTATGTCCTCTACCCTTCGCCGATAGGTTGGAATTCATAAGAAATACAAATAATTGATTTGAAAATTTTAGTATTTTTGTTATGTGTATATTTACAATTTTTTTCGGCAGACTTCTTTTAATACACTCGCATTTCAGGAAATAACGAGATATTTGAATGGCAAAAAGCGGAATAAAAGCAAGATTCTTCGTCGAATTTCCATTAATTCTGTCTAGGGCTAACTGGTAATTTCGGCGATTCATTCTTCTTAATTTAATTTGTTGTCATTTAAAAGAAATTTCCCAGAAAAAAAACTTGTTTTAAAAATGCTTATATCTCTGAAACTAATCAAAATATTTTCAATTTTAAAACGTCAAGTGGAAGCCACATTCTTCTCACTTCGAATAAACGCAGGGCGTTGAATCTTGGTCTTTTTGGGTTTTTTCTCCATACAAAACCCACGTTAAAAAATTCAAAACTTTAAGACGTTTGCCGGAACAGAAGATATTTATTGTAATGTTTTTTCCTTTCGCACACTTTTTAGTGATGCCAAAACGCAACTTTCCCGCGCTATTACGATACGAGCCGCCAAAATTGACCGTTTTTTACTCCGCCCTAACAAAGACACACACGCACGCACGTACATACACATACACACACACAGAATATAAAAGTGAGACGAAAAATAGATTTTCACAGCATTATCATTTATTCGTTTTATTGGCTTCTTCGAGTTTTTGTTTCTCCCATTACTTGATCCATACACCTAGATAAAAATAAATGTAAATATAAATAATAGATACGGATCTCCGAGTCGTTCACGGATATTCAAAGTTTACGAATACCCGAAGTTTAAGAGTGCTCGACGTTTACGCGTACTCAAAATTTGAGAGGACCCGATGACCAAAGTTGGGTACTCAATAGTGGCGGGTAATGCAAAAACGTAACCCGTTGGGTACACAACCCGACCCGAACATCGGGTACCCGAGTGAATCGAGCACCCGCACACCCCTGTAGATTACTGTGATTATGTAAAGTTGAGAAGATGGATTATTTATATATTCGGCCAAACCTCATCTAATAACCGTTATAACGGTTTCAAAGCACAATCGATCGCTGCGATCTCCCCGTAAATCTGGACATAATCGTGGTCATAGTTTTTAGTCGAGTGTACATTTTCGTACATGCCTCTTATATTATCTCTGGTCCCCGTAAATACCTTTCAATAAGTCATTCAGACGGTCCTCATTTCAAACGCTATAACAAATTGGGACCGGTGCCACTATAAACCGTTGCATATAGAAAAATACCGGGACCGTCCCCGTATGTGCCGAATGTCCCCCTATGAACCGCCACAGCTCCGAAATGGTCCCGGCATAAACCTCTCCACATATATATATATATATATATATATATATATATATATATATATATGTGTGTGTGTGTGCAATTTCTGCACGAGGAATATTAAAATATATAACAAGTACATACATACATATATATATATATATATATATATATATATGTACTTGTTATATATTTTAATATTCCCCGTGCAGAAATTGTCGTAGGGATCGAATTGGTTATTCTTACTTGTACCTACTTCCTGATGGGGATCCAATGGTTCATCGCATTGGATTCTAATCGGGTTGCCCATTAGAATACAATGTACGAATCAAATTGGAATCTCAAAGGATTCTCACATTATCGAACAGAATTCAATACGATTCTTGATGGATCCCATCGCATTCTCTACGATGAATTGTCTAAACAAAATATATAGATATACACAATGAGTCGATCGTCAAAAAGTATAAAAGTATTGAATGAGTATACATCGCTTAAAAAGTATATCTTAAAAATCGATTTGAATCGTATCACTGAACATCCACTACAATTATCGCTTGTTATTTATTTTACTGCACTTTGACATAATATCGCCGTACACTCTCGCGAAATGTGCAGGTTATGTTTCAACACGCCAAGTTTTGTCTCGTGACTTTTCACATACAGTCGAACCTCGATATAACGAATCTCTAGAGAAGTTCGTTAAATCGAGTTTTCGTTATATCGAGGTCAGGTTCCCCAAATTGTTATTTAAAAATATATATTAGTACTATAAATATAGGGATATTTTTTAAAGAAAGAAAAGTTTGAATCAGAACAATTTTTACAAGCAATTGGCATTTAGACCATAATGTATATTATTATGTTGTTGTATCAAGTTTTCGAGTGTCTATAGGAAGGGAATGGACAAATCTTCGTTACATCGAGGTTCGACAGTATTTTCGATTCGAACGTGGTAAGAATCCTCAAACGGCGTTCGTTGGGGAGCAGTGCAGAATGTAATTGGATCCCAATGAGGACTCTGTGCGGTTTCCCTAACTAATCCCTATAGAGATGTGGATGCATCTTGGGACTCCCCAACAGATTTGTGCACCGGATCACGAAAGGACGTTTTTTTTTGGAAAATCCAAAAACCCGGTTGAGAATTAAAAAAAAAGTGGCAAAACGACGACAATCGGGAAATAACGATTGCCTTGGATTCCAATGTGGACTCCATGGGTGATAGGGTACCTGCGGCATCCCTATCGAATTCCTATAAGGATGTGGTAAGATGTGGAGACTCCCCAACAAATTTCTGCACGGGGCCTTCCTACGTCCTAGCGGGTTTTTCATCCCCATCCCTTTTTTGCCCCTCCCCACTCAAGTATTTTTAGTTCCTGAGAGACCCGTCAGAGTTTTGTCCACAGGTTCCCACAAGCGTCCTTCCTAACGCAAAATCTCGTCTTTACGAGGGCACAGAGAAACTGCGGAAAACCTGTCTCGCTGCAGGTACTCGGTAAAACTACCAGCAGCCCAACGGTCACCCATCCACGTATCGGCCCAGGCCAACGCTTCTTGACACGTGAGTAGCGCCCACTACTGTCGCTACTTGCAAACATATTTCCGAATAACTCTCCTTGTTATTGACATCACTTCAGACCAATGATTCAAGGTCAATGAGATCGTCGTTAAGATCGCATCGCAATCCACTCTCGCAATCGCGATCGTCCGCCGAGCCCGCAATTACGAGATTTCAATTATAAATAAGCTCGAGTGTGCCCGAGACTATAAAACTCACCTCGCTCGAAGGATCCTCGAATCATAGATCGTGATCGACAAGCCCGAGATTACGCCAAATAAATCGAAGAGGCTTACCTGCAACAAAACAGAGAAAAGCGATTTTATTAATTTTTATTAAATTGAAACAGCAGGAGAACATACGCTTAACCGGAGGTCATTAATTAGTAGTTTTTTCTTCGTTCTTTTTCGGAGCAGAAGAGCAAACGCGTGAAATCGTTGTTACGGCTAATAATGCAAGTCGGTTCGGTTTATACCTACAGCTGCCGATGTTGAGATAATACAACGAGAGCGATGCTATATGTTTTTTTATTTTTTTATTCTTGCACAATACGTGTATATAAATATTAATACTGTTACCTCGTAAAGATCTGACGGAGCACGGGAGGATAATTCGTGCAACTATTGCTCGTTGTGCTCCAGATATCACGGGGCCTGCTCCGCCATCAGGCCTGTTACGTAATTAACCATATACACATATATACACGCGTGAAACATCAACGTGTGGTTTACGGTACGGTACGAGAGGGTCAACGAGCCCGGCCCTCGAGAATCAGCAGTTAATTATAATGGCAAAATAATTCACGACGATAGCAATCTTCTGCATATACATCCATACGTAACGTTTCGACGAAATCCTGATAGACCAGCATCACCCGAAATTCCCCAGACGACGTTTAGTTATTTCACTGCGCCCCCGAATAAACAAAATGAAGGGAGAAACGAGAGAGGGGGGGGGAGAATGTACGCCTCGCGTCTAACGAAATACAATTGGTGTAGCCGGATAGAGCAGGTCTCTTTTCCGTCCACAAGTGAGGACCAAGAGAGATAGCGTGGAAGCGTGACAAGCAAGCCCGAAGGATGCTCCTCGCGATAAATTACTCCGTCGACGATCTCCTCGCGTCATTCTCCTCTGCAGCAGAGAAAATAGAGCCAAAGGGGAGCGAAGGAGAGAAGGATAAAACGAACGAAACACGATGAGAGAACTTCCGGCGTGAGGGGGACTCGTCGTCGTCGTTTCGGGGACGTCTTCAGCGATTCACGCGTCGATTCGCCTCCGTGTTTATTTTTCGCCAGACGCCGAAAAGTGGCAAAGCAGAGAGAGCGAGTGTGTGTTGAGGGGTTAGGCCACTCTAGAGGCCGAAAAAATAGGCTTTTTGGGGGATTTTTTTTCAGAAAAACTACGAAATAAATCGAGATTACAAAAAAGGGTGTTTATCGTACGTATCAGTGACTGTATACAGTCATTTTTTTTAAGCGATTAATTTAAAAATGGCGTTTGTGCAGCTGCATTTTTTAAGTTGGCCGGAAACATAACTCAATTTTCAACCGATTTACTTGAAATGTTGAATATGTCTTGAAAAATACATTGTCTATGGAAGTACGTAGGATTTTTTTTATATTGCATAGTTCATTTGTTTGTAATAATTTTTGGGCAAATTTTTCACTTTCCAAAAATTTGCCTAAAAAATCGTCAGATAATTGTTAATAACAAATGAACTATGCAAAATTTAAAAAAATCCCACGTACAATATATATTGTACGTACAAGATGTACTCAACATTTCAAGTGAATCGGTTGAAAATTGTCTGAGTTATGTTTCCGGCCAACTTAAAAAATGCAGTTTTGAGATAAACGCTACACAGCCGCCATTTTGAAATTAATGGCTTTAAAAAAATTATTGTATACAGTCACTGATATGTATGATAAACACCCTTTTTTGTAATCTCGATTTATTTTGTAGTTTTTCTAAAAAAACAATCCCCAAAAGGCCAATTTTTCGGCCTCTAGAGTGACTTAACGCTTTAAAGCATGGATGACGGTTTTGATAACATCGAAAAACCGCGTCATCGGACCAAAAGTCCCATACTAAAAAAACCGATGTTGGACTCTAATAATACCGATATTTTGATATCAGAGTTGAAAAAATAAAAATATTCTTATAATTGGTATTATTTCCATTTAAGTTACTTTCACTTGTTTTTTTTTACTACGTTTACCAGCCTTCAAATAATATTACCTACATTCAATATTTCCAATGTGTCAACTTATTTATCCACGAGTGTGCAATCAGAAAGAGCCTTTTTTCCGCGACTTACACCTGCAATAAGGTGAGGTAGTCTTTGAAAGACGAAACTTCAGATGCCCTTTGTTTTTTGCGGTCATTATTTCAACAATCTCAATCTCGTTAATTCAAGTGGCCATGCTGTTGCTTGCATGCCACAAGCTATGCCATTGGTTCGCATTCTGGTAGCTACTACTACGCTGATTTCCATAAAACTTCTTCATTTTAACTTTGCTTGTTAAATACTTTTTTATTTGCATAATGGTTCCTATTTGTTGTTTTTAGTTTGTTTATTTGTTTTATGTTGGGTTGGATATATTTGAGAACATAGCAGAGTATGTTTAGAAATGTATAATAAATGAAGATCTCAATAAAAGACGGTGATTTTTTATAAATACTGTGATTTCACTTCGCTGTACACTATTATTTCTACAACTTTCATCTTCACTTTCAAACTTTTAACGTTTTTAGGGGATCATCACAGTGTCAAATTTTCAAAAAATCGATTTCTTTGCCTTTTTCGATAATATAGACGGTTATAAACATGCTGATCAATTTTTGGATTCGATCCAAAATCGAATTATTCCGGTTATTTTGGATTCCATGAAATTCGAATTATTCCGGTTGCTACAGCCTTTCTTATAAAAAGGGATTCGACCAGCTGTGTGAGACCTGGCGCGGACGGACGCGTTTTTCTCGAAATGTCGTTTTTCAAAAACTGTGTACACTCTCAAAGGAAGAGTTTTCAAGCTATCCGTTTCAAATTTTGACACACCATTCTTCACGCCATTCTTCATCTTGCTATGGAAGCTTTTTTTAATCTTCTTATTTTTTTTAACGAAAAATTGTCGAAAAAAAATGCAAAATTCGATACTTTTTACAAACAGCCGCCATTTTGTCAATTTTGGTTTTAAAAAAAAGTCCATAGAAAGATGGCGGCTTTCATACTGATTAATAATCTTTTTACAAATTTTGTTTCAGATAATATTTACGGCCACAACCGTGTACACCGTGAGGTCTCCTTTTTTCCAAAGACATTTTCAACCGTTAAAAAAGTCAAAAAAATAAAAATAAACGTTTAAACATTATTTTTCTGTTCTTCATGAGTGCTTTCATTTGACATTAAAAAATTAGACTGATTGGCGTATTTTAACCATCGAAAAAAAAATCGCAAAAATCAGCTATTTTTAGATCCATTACACTGTGATGATCCCTTAAGGGGCTAGTCCACTTTGAAAATTTCAAAAAATCAAAAGCAAGCAAGATTTGAAGAAATCGACGATGATGAGCAATCGAAAGGGACTTTGTACGGTGCAGGAATGCCGATTGAGTTTAGGTAAGAGTTTTTCATAGTATAAACTTCAAACGCGTTTTTCTCGAAACAACGTTTTCAAAATCTAGCTCCATCGTATCTCTTAAACTAATAAACCGATTCTCTCGAAATTTGGACCACATATTGTAAACATGATTCGCAACAAGATGAGCCTCGATGATTTTAAAATTTTGATTTTTACTCTTTTTTTGCGAAAAACTGCGAAAAAAACGCGTTTTTTAATACTTTTTTCGTTTTTCATCTGCCATTTTTTTATTTTTTGATAAAACTTTATATCCGAGGGTCATTTTGTAGCTGGTGTCATACTGAATCTAAGGGACTTTGATTTTTTTGTTTCAGACAAGCCGTTGCCGAGTAGGAATGGAGCTACCTAGCCCACCTATTTTTGAGGCTTTACGTTAAACTATAGTTTTTGTACTTAAAAATGAATGAAAATGAATTAAATTTTTAAAAATGTTTTTCAAAACTTTATTCATCGAGCCCAACTTTCCATTCATATCTTTTATAAAATCCTCAAAAAAAATCGCGAACATAGCCTTTTTCGTGGCTCCAAAGTGGACTGGCCCCTTGATCAAGGTTTTCCATAAATATCGGAAAATATCGAAATACCGGTATTCCGATGTTACAACTTGTTGGCATCGGAATAGTACCAGTAATATTAAAAGCTCCGATAGTCCAGGCTCTCTGTGCATGTGACGTTTGGGTTGGAAATTCGGACAAGTGGATGTCTCTATAGACTGTCTAGTTGAACTACCGTTTCACCACCTGATGTACAGACTCTCCGTCAGTGCTGAGAAAGGAAACGCGAAAGTAAAAAACCAAAATAGATGACGCGTCGGGGGATTTCGAAAGGTGAGAAATCAGCGAGAGAGCGTTGCTGGCTTTTCTCGCGGTGGCGAACAGCCTCGTACGAGCTTTTAGGCAAAGTACAACGTCGCGCGTTACCCGACACGGGAACGACGAGACGAAGAGCTAACTCGCGAGAAATCTAGAAACGCGAGGAACGAGGATAGAGGGATATGGCAGACGAGAGACGAAAAGGAACGGAAGTAACGCGACTAAGGAGAGAGAACCAACGGCCAGCGGCCGTGAAACAAAGGCGGTAACCGCCAGCCCGTGTAATTGGACTTCGCGGAGAAAGAGAGCCCTCTGCTTATTCTTGTTTTTTCCTTGTTTTCATTATTGCTTCCCGGGGTTTTTTCCCTTCGGAGCATGAGCGTTTGGTTGCGAATTGCAGCAAGAAATTCTCGGGGTCCAAGATACATTTTTCCCCTTACGAGCGTCAGTGATAAAGGAATGCGAAATGTGGGTGGAGAAAAAATCATTCGGATCAACGGAATGTTGAGATGAAAGCACGATATATTTTATTACTCCAAGTATTCGTTGATTTGATGAAGTGAATATTTTTTTAAAGACCTTATTTGCAATTTTTTCAACAAATAATTAATTGCCACCCTCCTATGACGAATTCAGTCAGCGCAGGTATTTTTTTCAGTATAGGAACCGACGCAACATCGAAGTTTACGTCATCGCAATATAATGAGGATATTTTTGTATTGCCTATTTTTTTGTTAGTTTTAAGCTATGAAAATACCCAAACGCTTTTTTTGAAGCTCAATCGAAATCCATACCCCAAATCTGTTTAAAAAAAACATGGATGGTAATAAAAATTATCCAAAATTTTGGTTCCATACCAACGATGCAGACTCCAACAACCTGAACTAATCCTTCAACGTTTGAGCTTTTCACCAAAGGATGTTGAAGAATACTGATTTTTGTTCGATCTGCATAAGCTTAAGGTTAATATTTAACATTAATATATAATATTAACTTTTTGAGGTTAATATTTTACATTAATATACAATATTAACCTGTTGAGGTTAATATTTAACGTTAACCTCAACCTTAAAACCTTTCTGTCGACACATTTATATTTGGCCACGATTTTGACACGTTGTGTCAATTTGGTCCGGATAGTACTTCATAACAACCCTTCGGTCGATTTTTATTGAAAAAAACCAGCGATATACTTTCAACATTTCTCAATATGTCTACATAATTGAAGTTCGGAAAATATAAAATTGAATTGTTGTAAAATATTATTGAAAACCTTTAATTTTGGGAGGATGAGCATTTTATTTCAAATTCGTCCGGGTCAAAATGACCAAGTGTGTTAGCGTAGGCATAATGGTTAATATTTTTTTAACTGCCCAATTTTTTGGGATGTTTTAGGCTACCCAAATACCCAAACGCTTTTTTAGATCCTCTATCGGAATCCACTACCCAAATCTATATTTTAAAAAAATTGCCAACTGTTTAGAAAAAAAAAATCATCAAAATTTTTAATTCAAACAAACGGTGCAAACTCCAACACCATGAACCGATCCCTCGAGCGTTGAGGCTTTCACCAAAGGATGTTGAAGAATGCTGATTCTTTTAGAACAACATGAGGTTGAGGTTAATATTTAATATCAACTTCAACCTTAATAATAACATTTTTAAACATTGTTAACAGTAAGGTTGCGGTTAATATTAAATATGCTGTTAAACCTTACCTTACTGTTAAATATATTTTAGTTGTCCAACCTTTTTGGGAGTTTCAAGCTACAAAATTACCCAAACGCTCTTTGGATCCTCAATAAAAATCCGCAGGCCAAATCTATATTTAAAAAAAACATTCCTTGTGGTAATAAAAAAGAACCAAAATTTTGGTTGCAAGGGTGCAAACTCCAACAGCATGAACTGATCCTTCACAGGTCGAGCAACACCCAAGGATGTTGAAGACTTCTGACTTTTTTCGACCTACCCAAGCGCAATAAAAATTGGACTGCAGAGTTTCTGTAAGTCCACTCCAAACCTCCCTTTCCGCAAAAACACCACCCGCACCTCATCCATCCTGCTCCACCTGCCCTTATCAATCGTAATCTCACTCCACAGCCTCCCCATCCCCTCTCTCACCCGAAGCAGAGCAAGCCCGTTCCCAACCTCGTTAGTGAATCATGCGAGTCAATCGCCTGCTCCCGTACACTCACGAGCAAAGTTGCCAAAGTCGCGATAGCACATGTCCCCAATGACTTTCCAATTCGAAGCCTGCACCCCTCAGCCTGTACCGGATATCGGGAAGATCAACGAATGACCGGACCTGCGCTACAGCTGCGAATACAACCGGAGAGCAAAGTGGCTGAACTTTACGACACGAGATAACTCCGATGTGCTCAAATATAACCAAGTACAGATAGACGGATAGTTCCATGAGACAGTGGGAGATTCTCCGTGGCTCCCGCAGACCGTGTCGTGGTCGCCCTACCGGCGATGTAGATATGTATACATGTAGACAGAGTCAAGCCGGACCGTTGCTACCATAGGAGCATCAACGAGCAGATTCCCCCTCTCGCTGTGTGAGACACGCTTCTTTGTCGCCTGTGTATTAATGCCTCCATGTGTGGACCTCTCTGCTCTTCTCTCTGCGTTGTCTTCGTATGCCTCTCTCGAGTTGCTACGGTGCTTCGGTTTGCTGCGCCTCCTTACTCCCGCTCGCCCTTCCTTTGCCCCCTACTCCTCTTTGTCCGACTATCCTCTTCAGCCCGACGACCCATAATTCCTTCTCCTCTGATGGCTGACACCCGCCGTATCTCACGATCGTAGATACGAGCGCGATGTCTGCTCCGCCACGGTACTACACTACTGCCTATAGTTATAAGGAGTTTAGACGGCCTATACTCGGCTTTAGAATAACGTATATAGCTATGTATTCGTCCTGTCCGTCCTCGTGATAGTCTTGTATATACGCATGGACGTATAATGGCGAAGTACAAGTTCAGCGTGGAAGCTATTGTACGAAATGTATGCTATCGAGTCGATATGTATATACATGCTCTACATTCGTCTGTGATGACTGAGTCCAAGAGTATACACCCGGCCCCTACGTGCTATACGACGAAGGGAGCGCGAGATCTGACCTAATTCATTGATTACGAGGAGTATCACCTACTCTGTGTCGATCTCCCATTGTCCTTGTTACGTCTCATCGAGAGAATTTATGGTCACGCATACGCGTAGTGATTCGCGAAACTTTTACACGCAAATGCGCATTGGAGCCTGTGTACACTGGTGGAATTGATTTTGGGCACTTTTAATTTTTTTTTTATTTCGCAGTTATTGATCGTTTTTGAGTTGGAATCACTTAAGTTTGATATTCTGATCGAAGTAGGCTTATTGAGACAAATATTAAGTAGAAACATTATAAATTGAATTTAAAATATGACAATATCATTTCGGCGTAGTAGGATATGCATTTCTGCGTAAATATCAAAAATATAAAAAAGCTAATTTATATTATATACGTCCAGAATTAATTCCACTAGTGTGTGTATATATATATATTTGAATATTTGTATATGTATATGGGCGGGAGGGGGGGAGGGGTGAGTAGTCGAGCTCAACTCAAACAACTATTTCCCTCACTATCGTTTATTATAATAGACTTCCATAGGGAAAAACCTAACGCCTCTGGTGTCAAAAAAACACTACTTTTGTTTCCAATTTTTTCCCCACCCCTTGTCCTTTAACGACTGCAAGAAATCGAAGTCCACTCGAACCGTTTTTTTTTATTCTGAAAAAATTGATATACCTTTTAGACCGGTTTTGTGCCTTTTTACCGAAACTCAACTACTGCTACCGATATTTACTTTTTTTTTTGTGAAATGTCTATTTCCGGGATGATTATTCGACAGTTTGAAAGTCAGAAGAGTACTTTTTCGATCTTGCAAGGGGAAGAAAGTTTCAAACATATAGTTTTAGATGAAATTCAGGTCGGTTGGAATGTATACGTAGATCGAAAAAGACCCCCATACATATACACGCATATATATATGTGGGGAAAGGTTATTTTCTACAATACATTTGTGAAAATGGGGTTTTGAGGACATTGGGATTAAGCTAATGTTCAATATGGGACAATTGGCTACCATCAGGATCCTCAAAATTAAATACCTCCAAAATCATCATTCCCCATGTATATTATATGACGTTGAAGTTCGCATCGTTAGAATGGAATCAAAATTAATTATTTTCGATCGAGTATTTTTTTGGCCGAGTTAGGTCGTGAAAATCACTCAGACGTTTTTATGTATCCTTTAGAGATTTGCGACCTCAATTTGCAAAAAAGGCTTCCTAGAATAGAAAAGCGAAGAAAAAAAACCTTGCATCACTACGATCCAAACTTCAACGTCATATATATATATATTGGGTTGGCACAAAAGTAATGAGACACTCTAGAAAACTCGATACATTTCCTTCTTTAAATTAATTATTTTCGATAATATTCTAGTATGTTGTAGAACATTCTAGATACTTATTATCTGTGGGTATAAAAGAGCGCTCCCGCGATTGAGCTTGTCAGTATGAAAAGAAATGGACGAGCGACAACTTCGAACTCTTTACTTGTACGAGTATTTGTTAGGCCACAGCGCGCGGGTTGCGGCTGACAATATCAATACTACATTGGGTGCTGGGAGTACTAGCCATGCGACAGTGTCTCGGTGGTTTATACGTTTTGAATCGGGAGACAGAAGCCTTGAAAGTCAACCACGCTCCGGACGACCACAAGCGTTGGACGACGACGATTTGCGCCGCGAGCTGCAGTCAAACCCTGCTGCTACCACTCGTGAATTAGCCCAAGCACTTAACTGCAGTCACCACGCGGTGGAATACCATCTTAATGCGCTAGGATATAGGAAAGTTAAGGCTCAGTGGGTACCGCACATCCTCACAGATGACAATCGTGCAGTTCGGGTCGCTATATGTCAATCCCTTTTGCTAAGACCGCAACGTAAAGAGTTTTTATCTGATTTGGTTACTGGCGATGAGTCGTGGATTCACTATGAAAATGATACACGTAGCTCCTTTTGGCTGCCTCGAGAGGAAACCCCACTAACTCAACCGAAGATAGATCAAAGACACCGCAAAAAGGTTCTTCTTTGTTGTTTTTGGGATTCGCAAGGTATGCTGTTTTATGAATTGCTACACAATGAAACGGTAAATGCTAACAAGTATGCATCTCAGCTCAGCAATTTAGCCGCTGCTATTAAAGAAAAACGACACAGACGAGCCAACGTCTATTTGCTTCATGATAACGCTCGCCCTCATGTTGCTTCTACCACTCGTCAACAATTACAGACCTTAGGTTGGGAGACGGTACCGCACCCACCATATTCTCCAGACATCGCTCCTTCAGATTATCATTTATTTAGAGCCCTGAAGAATGATCTGAGAAATAAGAAATTTGATAATTTTGGCGATATGGAATCGCACTTGAACGATTTTTTCAACTCGCGGACGCCAGAGTTCTGGGCGAAAGGCATCCAAAGTTTGCCTGATCGTTGGCTTAAGGTCATAGATGCAGTTGGTGACTATATTAGTAATTAAACTTCTTTTATGTTAAAAATAATAAAATTTATAAAACGTAAAGCAAGTGTCTCATTACTTTTGTGCCAACCCAATATATATATATATATGTTAGGTCATCCCGTAAATGATACGGTCTCTTTAAACTTTTATTTTTCAAAATTCCGATCACCAAAATTATCTGTTATTCTAAACTATACTCTCCTCTATTTTCTACAATGTCTCTTTCCTCTTCCAAAATGAACTCATCCGTGACGAATAATGCAATCGTAAAAACCGCATTATCAACGTGACGACCCAAAACATCGCGGCGAGATGTGCCATTTCGATAGAAAATTTCGATCGGCCCTCATTTTGAGCACCACTGCGACTGGGCCGAGCGTCCAACCAGAAACTCACTCTCGGCCGCGTATACAGTATCGCTCGCTCCGCCAACGATTCACATTCGGTTTTCATTACTATTTTCAATTCGGCGAGCGCGACCGCACGGTCGTCGCGCGCGCGGGGGGAACACACCGACAGAACCGCGGTAACATTTCCGTACGAGTGTTTCTCCGTTGTTTTTCTTTTTCTGTCCCCGCGATCCGAGGCAGCGATATTGAATTGATTACGTGTTTCGTATTTTTTTTGCCCCCTTTTTTCTCTCTCGTCTTTTCATCCAATTTCCGGAATGTATACGCGAAATGCGTGCTCTCGAAGACGGGAAATCGGATTTACGTCATAACTTCGAGGCTGAAGCTAGGGGTGTAGTCAGAGCCTGGGAGATTAGACGTTCGATCGCGTGTACATCGAAACGCTGGACGTTCCACGAGTATGGAGCGAGAAAGAGGAAAAGGAAGAGTGAGAAAGGGAGGCAATGAGAGAAAGAGGAAGAAGGAGAGAGAGAGAGAGAGAGAGAGAGAGAGAGAGAGAGAGAGAGAGACATCGTCCAGCAGAGTTGTTGCAGCCTATACTGAGGGTGGGCTATAGGACCCTCCTCTCGGTGGATACGGTCGAGACCATCGTCTATAGAACGGAGAATCCGGCTGTTGTAGCTGAAGTCTCAGCGGGGAATACCTCGCGAGAGTGAGTGAACGAACTATGGAGGCCGCGCAACGCCAAGAGAGGTTCATCCTCACATATACTCTGATACAAACTCTACAAACGCATACCCAAGGGCTATCAAACAAATAGTCGTAATCCGCACGACTCGAGACGTCAAAATATGAAGGTTACGCCCTTTTGTTCGCCGGAACTCGATATCGTACATACATTTTCACAAATACATATATATCTATACGTTTACCCACCCATTACACACACACACACATACACACCCTATATATATATATATATATATATATATACAGATGGTGCTCCATGAGCAAAGCTGCCGGGCAAGTTTTGCTCGAGAGCGTGACGGGGGTGGAACGCTTACCCGCGAGATGGAGAGAGAGAGAGAGAGAGAGAGACAGGGAGGCTATATAAGGGTGGCTGGTGGCGTGCCACGGAGCTGCGCGGGGGTTGAAGGGGTCGAATGGGGCGAAAGGAGGGCCTCACCGGGAAAGCGAGAGGGACCGAGAGTGGCACACGGGGTGAGGAACGGGGAAGAACCGGAGGGGTTGAAACCGGTCGACGTTCACTCCGCTCTCGTCGTTTCGCGTTGCTGTGTGTCGGTGGTGGTTCGCGGGAGCTCGACGCCGCAGCAACCTATGGGGTGGCTAAAGGGGCGACGAGGGGTGGGAGACGCGAGGGGATGAGCCCCCTCGGAGTTGGAGCGATGGCAGAGTATTGATTTAGTGGGTTTCACCGTCTCCTTCTATTTGTCTCCTCTCGCCTACCCTCTCGCTTCCACCTTCTCCATACGTCGCGCCCTCGAGAACGGCTCTCTCGCCGCCAACGAGATGTTCTCACGTCTATGCAGGTATACACTCGCGTATAAGCGTGTGTATGTGTGTGGAAGCACGGGACAGCAACCGATCCACGTGCTGGAACCGAGTCACACGCGTATACGTTTATCCCGAGATCCAAATATACTTGCCCTTTCACCGAGTCGAGGGCGACGCGAGATCAACATTTTCGGAAGTTATTACGAAACGGACCAGTCACATGAGCAATGTGACTTCGCGCGGACTGCCTGAATGATGCTTATTCGACACTAGGGTTCTTTTCCAACCCTCAGGGCGAGAGGGGTTGAAGGGGAGGGGAGAGGACACGGGAACGATTCGTTATCTCGTAGGTTTGGTTGCAGGGTCAGCGTGGCGGTCAGCATTTTTATTTCGGATGGAGGATTTGTGGCGAAAGGGGATGGCGAAGACATTGGACTTTGAGGACCCTTTGGGAGTAGCCAATTAGGCATATGGTTACCTGAATCATTAGGTCTTTGATTGCCTGGATGAATGGGAATGGATGTATATAGAGATCATTCGAACAATGGCTTTTATCGAAGGACAACTATTTGTGAAAAGGGGTGGAGGAATATCGGCAAAACGGGTCGATGTGCCGATAGCCAATATTACATAGATACGGTGGGTTCGGAATGTCTTTTCTTCGTATGCAGAGTGACGATTGTAAGCCATGGGTTTTTTTAGGGTCTGACCCGGAAATTTTGCCGTCGAGAAAAATTTCATGTTTTATGATTTATCGAGACGTTTTGGAATAAATATATAGCGTATTTGTGGAATGAGGAGTATTTGCCAAAAAGAAAGTGAGCATTTTGGAAAAAAACAACAATTCTATTTTCAGTTCAGCAGAATTACATTCCAATAATTACAAGATAATTACATTCTGAATTACATTCCGAATACGAAACACTGTTGACAAACTTTTTTGTGCATACCGTCATCGAGAAAAAAATGATCAGGGATGGACGTTAAAGTAGGTGAATAGAATTTAACTCCAGTCGAAAAATAGTTTCCATATATCTATTTTTTGCACTCTGTAAATAATCCCCGAAATAATTTAATATTAAATTTTTTCAATAAATAATTCGTTGAAATTCTGTCATCAAGAAGAAAAATTATCAAAGATGAATTCTAAAGTGCATGAATGGAATTTACTTTGACTAGAAAAAAGTTTTTACAAGCGTTTTGTAGTCGGAATTCAATTATCTTGATTCTGTCGTAATGAAAATGGTATTTCATTTTTTTTTCCAGAGTAATCTTTTCTATGACAAATAGGTACTACTCATCACAAAAATACGCCATTTTTTTTAAGGCCTTAGGCCATTGTAACGGGTATAAAATCATGTGCGAATTTAACCATTTTTTTGTATGAAAAAGTGATTCACTCATAAAATTAAATACACATCTATTTTAATAACGAAATTACGATATTATTGCTCTATGCGTACTTTATTTTCTCCTTTACTATACGCATGCATACAGGTGAAAAAAAAATAACTTGCGGCCATGTTAATTGGCCACAGCCTCGAAGGCATTGTAATATTACTTATAAAATCGCGCATTCATCTCGTAATGCCAACAAAAAAAAAATCTAAAACAAAATTCTCCGTTCCTCCCAAAATAATATTGCTCCAGTTTCTCGACGAGGAATCGTTTCGACGAATTAAAATTCGGAAATTGCGGCTTTCGCGCGTCTGGCGCGCTGTTTTTGTTATCGCAATTCCCATCGTGAGTGACTACAGTATGTGTGTGTGGGGGGTGTGAGAGAGAATTCCAAAAAAAGGCACAAGGTCGTGTACAAAATGGAAAGTGTTATAAAAGCCGGCGTGGCTTTCGACGTACAATGCCATCGCGCATTGTGACCCAAACGTATGCGTCTTGATTGATCAGGTGCGGCGCCGCTCGAATCGTCGCGGAGGAAACGATAAATTTCCAAAAGTGAAGCGAGAGATAAGAAATTTCAACATGGAACGGCGTTATCGACTATGTGCTCACGGCGAACGAGTCGAATGAAAAAGAAAAAACCCCGATTCGAGTGATTATCTAACAAAATTGTGAATTACCGAAATTGTCAACTGAAATTTATTCAAGAGTTTTCCGGTTTCACAATCTAACGAAAAGGGAAATTGTTTGCGGCTGAAAAACATTTCATTTTTTTTCTCCATAATCGGAGCAACGAAAATCATACGCCTCGAATCATCGAAGTTTACACGTGTCCGTGTGTCTACAATCTCTCATAGAATTGAACAAACGCAACCGCGCCGATATACCATTTGTTATTGCGGTGGAAATGCAACAATTATTTATTTAAAAAAAAATTCTAATAATCCAAAACGTTTATTTGCAGATTCAGATCGTCAGTCTCTAATAAAGGTACGTGAAAACATCTGAGTGATTTCCATAGCCTAAATTCACCAAAAAAGTGTGAGTAAAAAAGAATCAATTTTCATTGTTTTCCAACCATACAAACTACAGAATCATATTATACTCGAATATCGTGATTCAGCGGAATCGATTTTTATTTTCTTCACTCAAACCGCCCCTCCCGTCCACGCTCTCGTATACTTGTTTTGTTCGGGATTCGAAAGGGCACGTACTTAATCACTTTTCACTTATTGGACATCTCCGAAAAACGTTTAGGGGGAACGGGAGACGAAGAGCAGGCAGAGGGATCGGGGATAGGCCAAGATACGATCTCTATATAGTTAAGAGGTGTTTACAACTCCGACAGTGAATCTGTGGGTAAGTGGGAGAGAAGATGGCAGTAAATATTCCCGGAGTTGCCTACGAGCACTCCGTGCGGCGTTCTAACCGCCGTTATGTTGCTTCTCTTCTGCAGCATCCCTTTTGCGCTCTTCTCCCTTTTCCCAAGCACGTTATATATACATACATATATACATACATACATACATACATACATACATACATACATACATACATACATACATACATACATATATATATATATATATATATATATATATATATATATATATATATATATATATATATAAACACACACACAAACACACACATCCATATATATACACATACATACATACATGCATATATGCGTGTGTATGTGTCGGGATCTCCGAAGCTCCTGCACATACCGGTGTCGACGCCGTTCACTGGCCACCCACGCCACCCTGACCCATCGCCGCAACGGGGTGAGCGATCGGACTCGTCGACTCGCGGAATTCCAATTTACCCTCCTCTCTCGATTTTCCCGCGCTCTCACGTCCGTTCTCTGTTCGCGATCCGCGTTTTATATCGCGCGCGCGGGCGCGTGCGCCTGTCACTGTCTTCAAAATCGAAAATACCCCATCAATCGCCCTCAAATTCGCGCTCCCTTCGCGAAGGGCTGGAAAATTTATTGGAATTCTTGCGAAACGATTAGACGCGCATTGAACGATCGGATCGAAGGTCAGGACCACCGGGTTGTGAGTTCGTGTGTTTCTTCGTGTGTAGGATTTGTTTTTCGAGCACCTTGAATTATATCTCAGGCGAAGAGAGGAGACTGCGAGCTCGGTGGATGTGTAGTTGGGTGAACGAGTATGACTTTATGGATTTTTTTATGAAATTACACGTTGATTTGAAATATAAAGAAACGTTATTTGTTTGGGCAAAATATGGTCGAACTAGCTACAATCTTTACCCGTCTTTGAGCAAATAAGAGGATTCCACGCTGGTAGGAGGCTGGTGGTTTTTAAGTGATCCAGTCATCAAGCCAATTTTTCATTTGTACATAAGTATATCAAGAATGTTCGGTTGAGGCCCGAGAACCATGCCGAGCACCGATTTTGACTTTGTTGAGTAAACAATGCTCCTACCGTCGTTCTCGCAGCATCGTCAGACTTTAAAGTAATTTGGCGTGAAATTATTATTTTTTACCAAATACTACAAATATTTTTGTTTCCTAATGTTTCATAAATTATCTTAAAATTCTGTAACTAAAGAATTTGAAGATATTTATTTTTATATTTAGAATATAAGTATTTAGAATAATAATATTAATATTTAAAATTTAAAATTTAAAAAATCTGTGACTACCGAATTTTAAGATAATTTATGAAACATTAAAAACAAAAATACTCGTAGTATTTGGTAAAAAATAATACTTTCACGCCAAATTGCTTTAAAATGTATTGCTGGAATTATTTATTCCGAACGTTGTAAGCGAATCGCAAATGATTGAAAATATTATTTGCGGAGCATGAAATCCTCGAACATTTTCGAAATTGACAGTATTTTCATTAAAGTTCTCGGATCGGGCACATACAGATCCCTTGGTTCGACCACGTGTCATAGGATTCTCAACCAACTTCCTGTGACAGCCGAACATTCAGAAGTTGCAGCTGTGATGTCAGACTAGCACTTCCTATAGCGCGGTCGGGCCTGATTTAAGGCCTTAGGCCACTCTAGAGGCCGAACAAATATACTTTTTGGGGATTTTTTTCAGAAAAACTACAAAATAAATCGAGATTACAAAAAAGGGTGTTTATCATACATATCAGTGACTGTATACAATAATTCTTTTGAAGCGATTCATTTCAATATGGCGGCTATGCAGCGTCTACCTCAAAACTGCATTTTTTAAGTTGGCCGATTCACTTGAAATGTTGAATATATCTTGAAAAATACAATGTCTATGGAAGTACGTAGGATTTTTTTCGTAGGAAGTACGTAGGAAAATCCTACGTACTTCCATAGACAATGTGTTTTTCAAGATATATTGAACATTTCAAGTGAATCGGTTGAAAATTGTCTGAGTTATGTTTCCGGCCAACTTAAAAAAAGCAGTTTTGAGATAAACGCTGCACAGCCGCAATTTTGGAATGAATCGCTTCAAAAAAATTATTGTATACAGTCACTGATATGTATGATAAACACCCTTCTTTGTAACCTCGATTTATTTTGTAGTTTTTCTGAAAAAAAAATCCCCAAAAAGCCTATTTTTTCGTCCTCTAGAGTGGCCTAACCCCTTAACTCATTTGTTCCACTAATTAAATTCCGATCTATGAACCTTAAATCGTATGTTTGATAATTTTTTCCCCCATGACGGACGGCACAAATAAAGTTTTTCCGGAGCGTTCCGTATTCGGAATTAAACAAACTTCATTCTCCTGCACTCAAAATGGAATTTTCATTTTTTTTTCAGAATACGCTATTTTCTCTGCCAAATACTATTCATGACAAAAATGGGATATATTTTTTTTTCAAAGACGGATTGAAAAACCATTAAAAATCATATTTTTCTCAGTCGCGAGATCATCGCGCAAGACCCTTAAAAACAGATGGCCACCTTATAAAAGTCACCTTGTATATATATATATATATATATATATATATATATATATATATATATATATATATATATATATATATATATAAGCGGTACCGGAAGTGCGAGAAACACTACCGCAAAACGCCAAGTTTTCGGATCTCCCGGAATTGGATCGCGGGACAATCCTTCACCTCGAGCTTTCTCCACGCAAGGAGAACGCAATTTGCTAATGGTGACCCCGGCACCAAGATCGTGAAAGCTAAGCACACCGCTGCGTATTAGGTTTCCGCAAACTCGCTCGTCCGACGTGTCGCACGCGCCAAAAAACACAAGGAAACGCCGAATATATCCGGGTAAAGACGCGAGACACATTTCACCCTGCTCTCGCTTTGCTAGCTCCGACAGTGAAAACACATACTGGAAGGGAAAAAGTTTCGCAAGAAAAGACGAAGACGTCCTGGATGTACAGAGGTTATTTATTCGATATAAGGAAACTCGGAAGTTTCGCGATGGAAGAATTCAGTTTGGAGGATTGCCAATCATGTCTGGAAGAGAAAATCGCATCGATTCGTTCTTCCAAGATCGAGGCGAAAGAATCGTTAGTTCCGAAACTTCAAAAGGATTTTTCTTGACCAATTTTTTTATCAGTATGCTCAAATATAATTGTGAAAAGATCTGTAAAAAATTATATAAGTGGAAAAGAAACTAATTGAGGGGTTAGGCTACTGTGGAAATTTCAAAAAATCGTTCGTCGCTTGAGGTAAGTCGGAAAGGAATGTCCAACATATAGTGCAGGAATAGCAGATTGAAGGTAAACTTATGATTACAACGATGGAAGAATTGTTAGTAAACTTTAAACGCGTTTTTTCTCGAAACTATGTTTTTCAAAACGGTGTACACGATTCCTCAATATCTAATGAACGGATTGACTTGAAATTTTGTACACTTATTCAGTGGAATAGTAGTTTAGTCTTGACCGACGTTATTCTTCGTACCAATTTTTTTCATCAGTTATTAACAATAATTATGTTTTTCCTCGAAAAATGAAAAAAAAAATCAAACATTTTTCAGATGACTGAAACGCGATTACAAAAAAAACCTCGGTTAAGTTTTAACCAATATTATCCATTTTACGAAAAAAAACTTTTTTTTTTAATCAACTGGGTGGCCAAAATCAAGTACAGTTGAGCCCCTCACCCTCGCAGGTCCTTCGAGAGATTGTTTATAACTTCTTTAATCACCAATATTTTTTAAATGCAATTTGTTACCCAACATTGTTAATGTACATACAAATAAATGTTCAAACAATTTACGATCACTTATTTCTCCATTTTTTCAATAACCCTGATTTTCGGGTCGTCGCAGTAGCCCAACCCCTTAAATAATCTGCATTACGCATTAGTCACATGACGAGACATTTATTTCCAACGTGATTTTTCAAATATTTCTTTACCGCGTTTTTTTTAGTATCGTTATTTGCTTTATGGAGGTAAAAACGCTGGAAAGGTTGAAAAGTAAAACCGTTCAGCAAAGTGTGCAAGTGGCGCCGTTTCTCGCGGGTTCGAAGCATCTACGTGCGAGTCTTTCTCACCCGTATATATATATATATGTATATATATATATATATATATATATATATATATATATATAAAGGGGAAGGAGAAAACAATCGTTGCCCGTGGTATCGGCGTATAGCGTCGTACACTCTATTCCTGCGAAAAGGGGAGGGGGTTGAGAAAATGTCGTTGATAGTGCGGCCGGTTATATGCTCAACACGACACTGAATTATACATACATATATCTCCAGGTTTCACTACCAGAAGGATTTAAAGTTTACGATTACATTGGCACGATAGGCCTTTTTGATATCGAGCGAACGACACTCACACACACACACACACACACACATATATGTATGCATGTATGTTGTACCTATATAGCATGTGTCGAGACCAAAACGCCACTAGCATCGCATGGCGGGCTACGTTGCTGAAAATGAAAGAGCAGACTGGTCGATTGGCGATAACTCATTCGTGAACCGAACCAGCCACAGCCAGCTGAATCCAGCGGATATTTTACTCTCATTCCATCTCCCTCTCTCTCTCTCTCTCTCTCTCTCTCTCTCTCTCTTTCTCTCTCCCTCCCTCTCTTTCTCTCTCTCTCTCTCTGTCGCTCGAGCAGCAGCCCAACCAAAGTTTGAAGAATTCGAGTTCCCCCGGCTCCATGGATAAAAGCACTCGGTAATAAATACGCGATTAATCGGCGAAAGGAGCAACAGTGCGGCCGACGATGAAAATTCGATTATTTATTGTCAAATATTAAATATCCCCGGAGTTCGTCGTATCGAAGAACTCGAAAAACGATATTTCGACTATGATATGAGGGAGAAGTGTCGTAGGCTACTATTTTCACGTTTTTTTTACTTTGCCGCGGTTTTAACATGTGCGGGGTAAAAATGCGCAGGGAAAAAGTGAAAGCCTGCGGGAAGTCTTTTTATTTTGTACAGATGCGTACGTACGCACACACACACACATGTAGAGGGTGCGTTTTTCTGACTTTGAAAAAGAAAATAGGAAGAACGTGAGGTCGCAGTATAAGGGTCTCATGGTCGCGACCCTCTCGTGGGACAAGGCGAAGCCACGAGACTTTCACTCCCATAAAAATCCTAAAGCTTCGCTTTCTTCCTCTTCGGTTTTCGCTTTCGCGCCGTGACTCGCACGCTCTTCTTTTCAAGATCCCCCCTCTCTCTCTCCCTCTCTCTCTCTCTCCCTCTCTCTCCCTCCCTCTCTCTCTCTCTCCCTCTCTCGCTCTCTCTCTCACTCACCCTCCCTCTCTCTCTTTTCTTTCGTTCTTTCTCTCGAGGCAGTTTTTACCAGCGTGCGTTTACGTAAATCGAGAGCCCTAAATCTTCACCCACCCGCGCACCGCCTAAGCAACCCCCGTGGCCGGCTTTATTGTACAAGACACCCGAAGAGAATGAAGGTTATGAAGGGGGGAAAAAAGCGTATTACAGGCGTCACGTCTTTATTACCGGGTATGTTCTGATGGCCAGGATTTTTTTTTCTAGAACGTAGTTGCACCGGGCAAACTCATGAATGGCGTAACGACCAAAAGTCTCGTAAGGAATAACAATGGCTAAACGCTGAATACGAATGCGCGACCATAACAAAAGACGTCCATGATGATGTTATTGAGGATGGCAGTTGAATTAGCTTTGGCTTTTGACTCATCTGAATATACTCGGATCTCGAGGACAGCGGAAAAAAAAAATATATATATATATATATATATAAATACGAGAAATACATTTGCGACGTGCAAGAATCGTGCATGGTTTATTTTTACCAAAAATCACTTTTTTCGGAGTAATGGCGTCGGGAGATTGTAAGGGTTGCAAACAGAACGAAAAAGAACACAATTTGAATGTTGAAAACAAAATTTTAAGATGCCATTACTTTTTTTACCGAAACTTATCATCAAATTACGAATATTTTGTTGGTTAATTAATAATTGTTGGTTAATTGAACAAATTGGAGAATATGTTCTATTAACAAACAAACCCTCAGGAATTGATAGGAATTTATTCGATTAAATTCCGACAAATTACAACGAAGAAGAAAATTATTGGAGTGTTGAAAAGAAAATTAAAAAATGCCATTACTTTTTGTACCGAAACTGGTCCTAAAATTACGAATATTGACATTTTGAAGTGAGAATAAATTATGAATATTATTTTATTACTATGATAAATTACAAAATTTATTCTATCACTATAATAAATTACAAAATTTATTCTATTACTATAATAAATTACAAAATGTATTCTATGACTATAATAAATTACAAGATGTATTCTATTAACAAATAAAGCATTAGTAATTAGCAATAGGAATTTATTCGATTAATTTCTTATAATCCAGAACGAAGAAGGAAAAAATTGGGGTGTTGAAAATAAAATTTCAATATACAACTATTTTTTTGCCGAGACTTGTCACAAAATTACGAATATAGACATTTTTTAGTTTGAATAATCTGTGCAATTTATCCTATCAATTCTCTATCATAATAGAATAAATGTGAAAAAATGATTCTACTAACAAACGAAGCTTTAGGAATTTATATGATCAACATATAAGAATATTCGAATATAATGTAGAGTTCTCAAGGATCAAAAACAGCACGAATTAGAGAATAACTGAAATAATAAATTAAAATTAAATCTCAAGACATACCCATACATTTTTCACCCATACTGGGAATAAAACTATAAATAAAAAAATCGAATAAAGTGGTCAATTCATACAATAAATCCTTTGAATTTAATTTGATCGACATAAAAAAATTGTCATATATTAAATATGCCAGAATTCCATTTGAGCCTGCCTGTCTCTAAAACGACGACTTTCGAAAACTATGGATCGTACGGTGAGTCTCCGATGGACACCCCTGGCTATTCCAGGACAGAATTTCGTACCCGACTGTACGTCGGGGACCCTCCCCTTTTACCCCGAGGGTTTTTACGAGAGGGGATATGGGTAGTACGCGAGGCCGGCTTCTCTAGGCTACGAAAGTTTGTCCAGCTTCGGCAAAAGGGCGGGTAGGCATGGAGGATGGTAACGGCACGGCAAATTTAGACGTCATCCACTGACGTTTCGAGGCGTTTTCACCTCCCCCACTCCTCTCCCTATCGCTCTTTCTCTTCCAAGCGCCTTAAATTTCACTCACACATCCCGTCAGATGTCTTGTGCCCTGCAGCTCATCTTCTCGACGATAGACACCGGAGTGTCGGCTACCTCAAAAGTCTTCTCAGTGAAATTTCTTACTTATTATCGTACAAGGCTTTCGAAAGAATCTCGGAAGAGAACCACGAGGTTCGTATGCATTCGTATAACATTTCGATGAATTCAAGCCTGCTCAAAATGCAAAAGTTGGTGAAATTGGCTTATTGGGTTGTTGGGAAAGTAATTTGGTCTTTTCACCAAATTACAGCAGCAGTTGTTTTTTTTAAACAATCAACTTCATTGACATTTGACATTGACAGTTAACATTTCAAGGCTTATTCGTCAAAAATTTTGGTTGATTCTGTGCAATTGCTTTTTTGGTGTCCTATAAACTATCGTAAACCAAAAGCAGCATTTTCGGCATATTTTCCTTTTTTATTGCCGAGAAGGTAAGAACGCTGTTCAAGCGAGAAACAATTATGTAATGTGCATGGAGAAGGTGGGTTGATAAAACGCTAATTAAAAAAAAAGTGATGCGCTCTGTTTGGTAGGATTTTAAGGGGTCTTCTCGCTTTAGACGCTAAAAAGGCTGTTTTCATGAATTTTTCTAAAGGTTTATTTTGTAGATATTGATACAAAAGTTGTTACACTTAATGAAAACACTTTCGAAATACATTTTCAAAAAATTATGTATATATGTAACCCAAACAAACTTTAAACGCTTTTTTCTTGAAACAACGTTTTCGACGGCTTGTTGATAAAATCTTCGAAACTACTGAACCGATTCTTATGAAATTTGAACCACGCATTCTTTACAACTATAGCTATAGCGCATGTCAAGGATTTTCTAAAAATGTCATGTTTACTATTTTTTTGTCAAAAACGGTGAAAAAACACATTTTTTTTCGAAAAATGTCCGCCATTTTGTTATTTTTGTATACATAAAAAATCGTATGATATGCGCTATAGCCATTAACATACTGCATCTAAAATCGTTTTAATTTTTTTGTCTCGGATGATCCATCTCCGAAATTTCAACAACAGCCCAGATCTGACAATTCTTTTTATTATATTTTTTAACTACCATTTTCGTCTATAAATAGTGACTTCAATAAATAAAAAAGTGGTTTTGGTGTATTCCGAAAGTGTATTTATTAAGTGTAACAACTTTTATATCAATATCTAAAAAAAAACGTATCAAAAAATAGCCTTTTTTAGCGTTTAAAGTGAGAAGACCAGTTAAGACAATTGTTTTTTTGGTGCTTCTAGTAGGCAATTCCACAATTAATTTGGAAGTGTACTGCCGTCAACTGGAAGAATTGAGTGATTCCATCAGACAGGAAACGCCAGAATTCATCAACAGAAAAGATGTAGTTCTTCACTATGATAATGCCCAGAGCACACACGAATTTGGTAACTCGTCAGCAGCTGTTATAGCTTGGATGGGACGTGCTACCACCAGAATCACGCTACTACCCGAAGGATGGCGAAAGGTAGTGACCAAAATGGTCAATACATGATTGAATCAAATATTTATATAAAGGGTGTCTCAAAATGACCTGACATTTTAAATTGCGCGCCATTTCTTTTGTGGCGAACATAGCGTACTAATCTTTGACAACTGGCATCAGGAAGTATTGAGGTTTAGTCATGGAGAATTACACGATCGTGCAACGCATAAAAATTGTAATTTGCTGCATTATTACTGCATAGTTATCGCAGACGAAGTTTGATGGTCGTGTTATCTCGCGCCGCGGTGATGTGAACTGGCCACCAAGATCGTGCGATTTTACGCCATTGGACTTCTGTCTTTAGGTTTTTCTGAAAGGTAAAGTGCATGCCAATGATCCTTATATTAAATTAATAATACCTTATGTTAAAATTAAAATATTCGTACTTTTCAAATCATACGTTTTATCAATAAATTAAAATGTTGAGACGCCCTATATTATAAGAAAATTGTTTTCCATTTTCACGAAAAAAGCGAAATTACTCTCCGAACACCGCAATATAGGGGGAAGAATATTTTGAACCCGTTATATCCTTGCAACGATGGAAACCAGCGCATATTTGGTCGTTTTAAGACCGGTCCTTATCATTCCCCAAAATAAATCTTCGATTCTCGGCACGGAATATCTTCAGAATGATCTTTACATCAACATACTCCTATTTATCTAAATATAATTCTAAAGATATTGAAATTCGCAAAACGTCGAATTTGAGGACAAAAAACTACTGCGAGGACAGTCCTCTAAGGCGAATGTCTTTAAGATCACTTTACTCCGTATATTCTGGTGGAAACTTTTTTTCCGCCAAAGTTTGTTCTCCTGCGACATTAACGTTTTAGCGAGGATACAACAGACTCGATGGGAAAACTTCCCCTCTTTTTCGCTCGAGTGGCCGACCATATTATCGAATTAAACGCAAATACCGACGCACACACACACACACACACACACGCACACGCACGCACATATATATATATATATATATATATATATATATATATATATATATATATATATATATATATATATATATATAGATTTAGCCTTTGCCTCTGGTTACTTTGTAGAAGAGGAGAACGAGAGAACCCTAAATTTTCGACCGGTGCCGGATTAGCTCATCCAATCAGGCAAAACATTGGAAGGGCGGGCTTAATTAAAATCCCTCTCGGCGCAGAGTATAGCAGTAGTCGTCGTTGTTTAACGAAAAGACAGAGTGAGAGAGAAAGAAAGTAACCATAAGACGTTTACCTTCGTGAGAATTCGCCCAGATCTACCCCATACTACCCCCAACATCGTAGTATGTATATATCCAGATACGCGTACAGGTATATATGATATACATGTAAGACGACGGTGCGCGGTTTGCCCAGGAGTAGAAAGAAAACCTTAAGTCCTCCTGTCTTCGCGGGTGAGCGATTGTACTGAATCTCTTTTATTTTCTCGACTCTCATTCTGTCTCTGTCTCTTTCTCTTTCTCTCTCACTCTCTCCGTCTCTATCTCGTGCAAACGAAGATTTATTCCCACGATGAGATTCATGTCGATGATCCAAGAGAACAATTAGCGAGACGGAGAATGAGAGATAGAGGGAGAAGTGGGAGGAGTGGCACGGGTCAAAGGATTTATCGTCGAAGGCTTACGGAATAAAAAGGTACAAGACGACACGTTACGCACCCGAGATTCGCGTGATTCACGTGAGTCAGCGTGTACGGGAGAGGCGCCCATTTGTGGGAGCGAGCAACAGAGTCAGTGGCGAGGAGACGGAAGAGAAGAGTAGGAGCGGCGAAATCGACAAAATCGTATACGCCAATACGTATAAATAAATTTCCATATCGTTTGCCATTCAAATGGCTGGCGGTATTCTGCTCTTCGGACTCCTAGCGAGGAAAGTTCGTACACGCGGTTACGACAGCAATGATCAAGCAAGGAACCTCATCCCTGCGTTATTTTGTGGATCAGATTAAAGTTTGCATCGTTTCCTGGTTTCTTTTTATTTATTTGTTGGCAAATTTGCCTACAAATATCTCATATTTATTTTTTGAGACACTTATTCGGAGATGTACAATATAAATGTGCAAAAAAGGATTTTGGATCATAATGAAAATAAGGAAATAAAAATATAAAGAACTTTCGTTGCAACGATGAAAACTGTAAGGAATGACAACACTGTGACGGGCCAAAAAAAAGATCATTTATTCCGACTTTTTTTCTGTGTACTGGATTATTTATTTGGGATTTGGAAAAAAGGTATGTTATTAAGCATGCATTGGACTTATTTCGTGTAAATTTGTATTTAAAAAAATCAAAGTTCACAACGTTATTGAGGTATAATAGAGCCTCTGTGGAAAAAATGTGGTCCAACAGGTGGATCGATAACTTGACAATGGTTAGTCTAAAAAACAAAAAAGTTTTATAAGTTATATAAATGTAGTTCCCGTTGTGCATAGCCGTTTTTGGAAGAAAAAAATCCCCAAATGGCGGGTGTTAAAAAAAGTGTAATTTAGGCCGAATTTCGTTTTATATTCGAGGGCTTGAAAAATACCAAACGTCAAAAAAAAAGAGAAAACGATGACCTGCAGTGATAGCTACTGTAGTTACGGAAATTTTGATTTTTTTTATATTGAAAATCGGCCCAATCGCAAAAAGTCGTTTTGAGAAAAACGCAATTGAAAGTTTTAGTATGCGTAAATCGTTGCGTCACCTGCTCTCACTAAGTCGTCTGTGACTTAATGAATTTTCTATATTTTGACTCGCAATTTTTTTCCTTTATTTCTTTTTTTACTTCAATTTTTTTGTATATTTTGAGAAAATGCAAAAAAATGGATTTTTCGACCCGACACAGTGGTGTCCGCCCTAACACCATTTATGTGGATACGTACAAGCTATGAGTACACGCGGACGTGAGTTAAACGTCAATAAATTATCATTACCCCCTGAACGAAAGAGAGACAGAGGGACGGAGAAATCGTCTTGATCGTAATGCTATAGCGAGGATCCCGTAGCCATTGATAAACAAAGAGGACGACGACAATAACCGTGGGTGCAGCTAATTATAGTAATCGTGATTCTCGCAGGCATACATATTCATACGTGGACACGCGAAATTGATCAATACACAACGGTACCGCGTCGAGTATTGATGTAATCGCGAGAGACCCTATAAATATACGAATCCACGGCGCGTTTATACGCACGGGGCGATATTCAAAGCCGGAAAGATTCCCACGTCCTTCAAAACCTTTACTTTCCCGATCGTAAATCCTCACCGCAATTGCGGGCTTGCATTCATCGGTGCGATTAATCAGTGTACCACACGTTGCAAGGGCACGAACTGAACGGCTCGAAAAAAAAAGTTTATTTGAAAAAGTATATTGGAGAAAAAAGCAATTATCAAAGGAGAGGAAAAAACATAATGAGTGTTAACGAATTAAACAAGCATCACTGATCATTAATTCGTACTGTGGGAATTCTATTGGTTGCTGAGTTAAAAATGTAATTAATTTTTCTTTGCGTGGACGAGGGTGTATTTTTAATGAACACTTTACAGGCTCATGATGTGAAAAATGTACGTATCTTTTGGTGGTGACTTTATTCTTTTTATTTTTCATTTGCCACGGGGAGCAATTCTGCTTCAATTAATTTCACAAACGCGCGGATTAATCTCGAAATCGTATGCTGTGAATGGAAAAATAATTCGCACAATTTGCGTTAAATTTTTTTTTCTTCAGATAATTGCAGATTAATTAATTAATATTTTTTTCTACAGATAATATAATTACAGATATAGATAATGTATGGCAACGAGTGGCACCTAGCTCGTGGTCGGATAAAAGAGGAATTTTCGTGTTTTTTTTTTCTGGGAGACACCTGCAGGATATCAATTTTTTCAGCATTAAAGAGTATGGTATTAATCACACTAAAGTCTCTTTTGCAATTATTAATTCCATTACTCACTTACAACAAGTATTAATTACATTAAAGTATCTTTTACAATTTGTGTATTCAAAAATACTTATAAATATGGTAGATACAAAATTGTTTGTGGAGGCCGTTTTTTGGAAAACATCGAAATTAAAAAACGAAATTAAAAAATCAAACGCAGTTTTCGCACGAAATTATCTAGTGCTTGGATGAAGGATTCAATAAAATATTTATTTTCGAAAAAAATTCCACGGTCGAAAGAGAAGGTATCGATTCTCGTCGAAAGAAACGCTTTATTATCGTTGATAAGAAAATTAGACATCCAAAAAAAAACCTTTACACGATTATAAATTGTTGAATAAATATACATTTATATGCAACAAAAAATTGTTTTCTACTCTGTGAGAGTGTACCTTTAAGCGAAAAAAAAATTGGACCGGAACATGCAACAGTTAACAAAAAAAAATATTAAAAATGGCTTATTTTTTTAGCCGTCACAGTAGAAGAGCCCCTTAAGCACTGCTTTTTTATGTGAAAGAAGGTTGTAATATTTGAAGTTGATCGGTGCAGTGGTTTTTGAGCTATCGTCGTCACCGATTTCAAAAAAGTCATTTTGACAAAAAAGCGTTTAAACGCCCATAACTCCTTCAATCTTGAATGAGCCGACTTGAAAGTCTCAAAGAATATTGTTGGAATGTTATATTTTTAGAATCCGTCGAAAACCAAAAATCGATTTTTTCAAAAATTTCAACTAGGTGTCAGTCCCTAATGGAATTTCTAAAAAAAAAACAGAACTTCTACTCACTGTATTTCTTTGCACGATTAATTCACTTTGGGATAACTGGATTAGAAAAGGACCGATCTCACGACATTTCAACAATAATGCTCAACAAGACGATAGACAAAAAATGAATTCAAAATGGCCATCTCACTCCACTAAAGCTTCCGTCCAAGCTTCCCAAGCAAATCTCGAAGACACTTCCCCAAGATAAAAACCCAACCAACCTCACTAACTCCAACTACTAGAAGAAAAAAATTGATTCACCATCATAAAAGCTCGCAGGTTACCTCTGGACAGCAAAGATCGAAGGTGTCCCAAAAATCCAATCTTCAGATGGTGAAAAAGGAGTAAGTATGGAAATGGAATGGGAACGATTATTACCGGGTTCGATATACCGGATGGATGAGAGAGCACAGCCGCCCATCGGGCAAATGTCGGGTAAGTGGAACTATAAATCCCAATCCCTTTGCGCTCCCTGGTCTATATTTACTCTATTATGCAGTCGGTACTTCGGTCTTTCCTTTTTCGTTTCTATCCATCCTCATACCTGTTTTTTGTACTCTTTTTATCCGATGATTTTCATACGTTTTTGTTTTCCTTTTTTTTTCTCTCGTATTACGCGATCGAGGCAGAGGTTCGAGTTTAACGGCAAATAATCGTGCGGAGATGCCGGTACGAGATACGCGAGGGTCCATAAATCGTGTCGGGAAAGCGGGAGGGCCGACATACACATACACAGACAAACGCAAACCCAGAGGTGGAGGAAGAAAGAGAGCTCGTTGATCGCGATGGCGCGAGGGGTCCACGCGCTCCTAGGTCAGTGCCAGTGAGCGAGAGAGAAACAGACATGACCAACTGGACGAAGCAACAGCAGCAACAAAACCGAAGAGGAATCCCGGCATTTCCGCCACGAGGTATGGAAGATTGTGCTCCAAACAGCTCTCTTTATATATATATATATATATATATATACACACACATATATATGTATGTGTATCCCCATGCAAGTCGACCACTTGGGGCGAGGGTTGCTGACTCGTACAACCGCCCGATATAACCGGCGGCCGGAGCGAGAATCCCCGCTACCAACAGGGCTCTCATACCGGATGTCAGTGCGTCGACTAGCGAAAGCGCCATCTCTCGGTATCTCACCGACATAACTCTCGCCCCGCTAGCTCGTTCGGTTTCCCGAAAATTTCACCAGAGGGCGAACGGCGCTGCTGTCGACAGCGGGAAACTCGCGAACTGCGTAGTGCCGCCATCTTCATCCCTGGCCGGTGCTCCTTGCAACCCTTGAATTCAGTGGCGCGTGTACGAATATTCGGAACGGGTGGAATCGTCAATGCGTATTTGACGCAAATGAGATTGGCAGTTTTTATTCCTGCGAAAAAGGGACGTTCTTTTGGGATGAAAGGGTGTTTGGTAAATGGGTTTGGTAAATCATTGGTCACAGAAATGAAAATAAGGGCGGTTGAAACTTTTGGTAGATTGATTTTTACACGGTTGAGAGTCTGGATTAAACTTTTTTTTTTCGAAAAACGATGTAGTTTGGTTCGAAGTTGAAGTTTTAATGGACACGTCAAAAGCAAAAAGAACTGGTACCCTATTTAGGTACGGTCACGAGCACTGGACGAAGTGAGAGATGCTCAGTCGGTAACGAAAACTGTGATCAATCAGAAGTATCTGCGTTTTGGCTGATTTTTGCCAACTGTCAATGGGCCATTGATCTTCAGAACAGATTTTTCTTTTCTCTTGCTGCTATGAGATGTGCATAGTTTTTCTCATCTTGATCAGCGGTTACCCTTTGTAGAAATTGGAATCTACTCGCCTCGCAAGTATTCGTATCCACGTGTTAGGTTTCGAGTGTATACGACGTGATTAAGGTGTCTACATGTAATTTTTTTTTCCAAAAACGATGTAGTGGAACTTGCGAAAACTTCGAAGCTGAAGTTTTAGTGGACATGTCAAAGACAACAAAAATTGGTACCCTATTTATGTCCGATCACGGGCACTGGACGAAGTGAGAGGTGCTCAGTCGGTAACGAGAACTGTGATCAATCAGAAGTAGCATATAGCAATTTTAATTAGCATCGAGTTACAGATGTCAACATATCTGCGTTGTAGCTGATTTTGGCGAACTGTCAATCGGCCATTGATCTTCAACCCAGACTTTTCTTTTCTCTTGCAGTTAAGAAATGTGCACAGTTTTTCTGATCTTGATCAGTGGTTAGCCTTTGTAGAATTTAAAATCTACTCGCCTTGTATACGTATCTACGTGTTAGGTTTTCGATTGTATACGTGATTAGTATGTTTCTCGTTTATTCTGCTGCGACAAGTTTTAGGGTGAACTTTATTTTACTTCGAAGACGAGTCGCTTTATAGGGACCCGTAGGTACAGAAATTGATGTAGGGATTCAATTGGATTCCCATACTTGTCCTCACTTCCTGATAGAAATCCAATGGGTCATCGTATCAGATCCTTATACTAAAACGTCACGTTCGTACAATGAATTCTTATCGGGAATCCAATTTGAATCCAAAAGCATTCTCACATAATCGAACAAAATCCGATACGATTCTTTAGGGTTCTCATCGCCTTTCGGACGTTGAATTTGCTAAACAAAATATATAGATATACAAAATGAGTGGATCTTTAAAAAGTAAAAATCTTATTTTAAAAGAGTTCAAATCGCTTAATAAGTATATCTTAAAAATCGATTTGAATCACATCACTGAAAATTCACTGTACTTATTGTTTGTTATTTATTTTCTCGTGACTTTTCACATATTTTCTATTCGAACCATTCGATTTATAGCAAAAAAAAAAAATTTCACCGACTTTGAGCGTAAAACGAAGCCCACCTCTGGTACGGCCATAGAGTACCTAAAACTTTGAACGCGTTTTTCTCAAAACAGCTTTTTTCCAATTGGCGTGACAAATAACTTCAACAATTTTCACTCGATTTACTTCAAATTCAAAAGTTATCTTCCTAATTGCATTTCGCAGAGAAGTACGTACGGAATTTTTTGATTAATCGAAAACTTTTCATTTTATGAGCAGTTTTATACGAATTTTTTTATTGATAATTCATTCAAATACCTACAACTTTTGCATAAAACAATATTTTTTAAATGCCGTACGTACTTCTCTAGGTATTTTAATGTAGATTGACGAGAATTTTTGTTTTTTGTTCTAAGTAAAAAATTGTGGATGCTAAATGCCACGCCGCGGAGCGCCTAAAAAGAGATAACAAAAAAAATATTGGTAATCGGCCATTTTGTACATGGAAAAAATATATACATATTTTCTAATAGCTTGATATTCATAATAAATAGATGTGTAATTAATTTAATGAGTGAATCACTTTCTCATACGAAAAAAATGGTTAAATTCGCACATGATTTTATACCCGTTACTGTGGCCTAACCCCTTAAGGCTACGAAAGTCATTGAAATATTCTCAAAGATCTGTAGTAGAGATGCACAACCTGAACCTGCACCAAAAAGAATTTAGGTAATAATAAAAGTAAAGAAATAAAAAACTAACGAACAATTTTCGTTGCATCCCAACGATGCAAACTTCAACACCATCAAATGGAGATTTCCAAATAAAACATTCTCAACCGACGTCAATCGACCAATAGCGCAGAATCCACTTCGATTCCAATGTGGACGCCCTACGTACCTGCCTATCAGATCCAAATAGAGAGTAGTAGGATCTAAGAACTCGCCAACAAATTTCTGCACGGGGACGGCCCGTCTGTTGTTAATTTCTCAAATGCTGGTCCACACTTTGCAACCCCGGATGTCCATATCCCAATAAACAAAGACATGTAAACCTCAACATCTTTTGCTCTGATCAATTATTGTCGCACCTTTTCCTCTTCCGCCAAACCGTCAAATTTCTATTTCCGCCCTCATCAATTCTCCCTACACCGTCGAAAAATATTTCAACCAAAGCAGGTTTCAAACGCGAGCAGGGCTTTTGCCTAACGCAAAAACTTCACACAGCTATGGGCACTCGAGAAACGAGCCCCCTCAATCGACAACGGTACTTCGTGGGTAGGCCCGTTAACAGGACGTATGATTGGAAACGAGTTCACCGTATTGCCGGGAGGTGCATACACGGTGCCGTTACAGCGAGCGAGAGCCGTAAAATTCCGAGGGTTGAGAGATATGCTCTCTCTCTCACTCGAGTGCATCGTCGATTACACTCTTCGTGGCGTATACGCGAGTATACGTAGTGGTCCAACGGCCGATACAAATCATTCTTGCACACATGTGGTATTGCGGCATACATATACATATAAATGCACGAGCACGTGGTTGGTTCTCTCACGTAAATGGCCGCGTTTACATACGTGTAGTTATGCCAATTAGCATCGCTGGGGAGCCTCGGGGGTGGCCTCCTGGCGCGTGCGGCCCCGCTTCGGTCCACGTGCGTGTTCCGCGTACGAGAGAATAAAGAAAGACGCGGGGAGACATCGCGGCCGGCAGCTTTACGCGGACCATACTCGCGAAAGGATAATTGAAACGAGAGTCTGCGCTCATGTGCGTATGGACCACTTATCCATTGCGCGGGTGAGCGATGCGTGAGCATTAATCTACGTGTCCCGGCTAAACTTCGAGCGATCATTTATCATACGGACTGACGCTTTTAATCGACTAACGAGATTAAAATAATTGAATATTTATCGAGCTCGCGGATCGAACGTTAGCGCGAGTGAAAATTGATCAAAATGAGGACGGGGGGCGTAGTTACCGCACGAGTAAAATAGAGTTCTAGAGTTTAGGCTTCTAGAGACGCAAAAGCCTAAAGAGCACACGAAGGAACATTGGTAACGAAATTGGAGGAAAAACTTCTCGATTCTTGGCACAAAGATTAGCGCTGGGACCTAAAAAAAAACGCTATGCGTCTTGGATGCCAAGGAGAGGTCTCCCGGATTGCACAGACTTTGCCTTTTCCGCGTCCGCGAGACTCGCGCGCATGGCTATGCTTATCAATCGCAACTCGATCGGCCGAGTCCATATAGCATCGCTCTCGTAATACAAATCAACCTCGATCGTCCGGTGCATATGTATGGGCGCTCGCGCTCGGACTCCTCGCTAGTCCTGGAGTATATACGAAAGCTCTCGAACATGGACAGCGCGCGGAGACGCACTGCGGGATCTTCGACGGGAGCCCCTTTGGGTGGTCCCGCATCGAGGAACCCGCGACCAGCGAGGTGCCAAGGTCTATTATTACACGGCTTCGTGGCACGTGAAGGCACGTCTTTTTTTCCTCTCTCTCTCTCGCTAGCCCCCCCCCCCCCCCCCCCCAGGCTGTTTCGTTACTTTTGTTTCCATTTTTTTATCGCCAGGTATGAGAGTGCGATTAAATTGCGATATATGCGCGGAATATTGATTCGTTCGAGACGGAATATTGAAATTAATTTGTATGTTACACATGTATATCCGTGTTTATATATATGTATAGGTATAGACGTATAAAGTGTGCCAGACACCGCCTACCAGCTGAACAGGACGCGTCATTCATAATGCTGAATTGTTGGAATTCAATGAAAATGATTTTTTTTCCAACCGCTACACTTAGAGATGTGTATGGTGTTTTCAACCGTGGTTTAACTATATTTTAGATTTCCTTGAGGCAATAATATTTTGAAGCTATAATTACTGCCAAAAGTATAGTACTGCTTATTGATACTTTAGCCGCTGCATAAATAAATCACTTATGTTAACCGCAATCACCAATCTTACCAATGTACAGTTGTGTTGCCAGCATTGCCAATTTATATACCAGGATGCGATTGTTCAGTGCTATATAATATGGTAGGTTTTCATAAACTGAAAATTCCCTGACACTGTCGAATACTTACTTCCCTAAGATCCTAATAGTGAACAGAACTGATACATGTAGCCATTGATTGAAAATTTCGCCTGTGATTTGCGGTGATGTTTATCGTGGTTTGTAGGTACCATATTAAGATATGTGTATTTGGTGTGTTATTCAAGTGTTGGTTCAATGCCCGCCAGAAGACGGGCAATGATGCCTGAAATAGGATAGGCAGATAGGCAGGTAGGTTGTAGGTTCGATTCCATGTGTAGGCCAATGATTTTCGAAATGAATCATTATAGGGGGTCAGGGTATGACGAATTACAATAAAAAATCATCGAGGTGGAACACTCAGTTGAGTATTTTGTTTTGGATTTATGAAATATTCTAGGCATTTGGAAAAATGCCTAGAATATAGCGCAATGGCAGTATGCGTTGTATAGGCAGAAGATAGACAGGTAGGTTGTAGGTTCGATTCCATGTGTTGGTGAATCATTTTCTTCGAAATAAATCATTGCAGGAGGTCAGGGAATGACGAATTATAATTAAAAAATCATCGAGGTGGAACACTCAGTTCAGTATTTTGTTTTGGAATTATAAAATATTTCGAAGAAAATCATTCGCCTACACATGGAATCGAACCTACAACGTACCTGCCTATTTTCTGCCTATAAAACGCATGCTGCCACTACGCTATCGAGTGCTTGTGCCATCTTCATCGTAGATATAGAATTAGAGACGGAAGTAATTCCGGCTGTTCTACCGAATAGCTGTTACCTCCGGTTTAGGTGAAACTTTGAAAAGATCGTTTTTTTATAATATAAGTCACTAATTTAATAGGTTTTTGGCGCATGGCAATAGTTTTGTAACATATAATAGTAATTAGTACCATATTATTAATGCGGCATGCTAAATACATAGTAATGTGTGTCCTACAAGAACAGAAGGTGAACTACAAGAAGTGTTGAACTGATATCCTATTTTTGCAATGCAACAAATATACTATGTAACAGTTTGTGACACACGCATAGTACTTGAAACTACTAAGCTGTGGTTGCTCCAACTGCAAATGATTTACGCCTTCGCTATAAGTAAACATCACCACACATTTTTTCACATAGTCACTTTTCATAAGCTCTTCTAACAAATTATATTCGACAAAAGTTAAGGATAGCCATATGATTTGTACGAATAAAAAAAATTGTAGAAGTTTGACTGAACAAAGCCAAACGTACAGTATGCAACATTAGTATTGGTGCGCCGATTTTGTAATGAAATTATATAAACCATATCTATATTGTAAAGCTTTCTACAATAGTGACTAATCATTTCGGGGATAATAGATAGCCAAACGCACCACACAAATCGCATTTTTTATAGATACATTCCGCTTATAGTTGTGTGAACCATATTTTGATTGCGGTGTCACCAAGTTTGGTCACACGGAAGCACCGAAAGAAAGTTCACGGTATTTACAAAAAACGCCCATCGTAAAAGAAGGGATAGTTATAGCGAATTTTACTATCCCCTATTTTACCATGGGCGTTTTTTGTAAATACCATAAACTTTTCTCTGAGTGCAACATTTCTTTCACAGACTCAGGCTACAAAAATCAGTAAAACAATTTCTTAGGATCGCGCTTAGCGACCTACAACCCCTATTTGCGGAAAAAGATGTTGGTTAATAATAAAAAATGAGGAAGCAAACGAATAAAAATGAAATTATAATTGCGTTCCAACGATGCAAACTTTGGCACCATGGAGGCTAGCATTTCGGACACGATCACGCATCATTTTTATCTCGGAGTAGAATTACGGATCCAGGTGACAGTTTTAATTGCGACAATCCGGCGAAACGGGATACGGACCTTGGGACGCGACTTTTGTTTTGATTTTTACTATTTTTTCGGCCGCAATGTCGGTCGGCGAGTCAAAGGTATAATTGGGCTCTATGATAGACGTAATAAATGTACAAGTTACCATAGACACGAGAGGACACCTAACTGGTTTATCATCGCTATTCTCTCTATCTTTCTACGCACATCCGCACAGGACGTGAACGAGGTGAGATTCTAATCTCGCGGCTATATGAACACAGAAACATCGACCCCGAGTTCAGTTGATCTCACGATACCATTTTTTTTTTATTGCGTCCATAAACGACTCATATGTGAAACTTTCTCAACTTTTCTCCATTTTGGTCTGAGGAACCAAAAATTAAAAAAGGAAGCCTGCCGAGAATGTGACTCTCGTTAAGGGGCTCGAATACTGGGGACACACGCCGTGGCCAAAGCGACGCAAAATCTTATTATAATTTTCACACGTTTTCAACCACCAAAGTGCCAAGCCCCTCAATTTTTCACTGCCAATTGTAAAAAAAAAACGTAATCGATCCGCTTTTTTTTCTCTTGGCCGACAAAAACGCGAAAATGGATTACCGCGAAGGGTTAAATGCGCCCGATTGGGGCGGCCTCGTAGATGCCGATGTTACACCGGGCCGTATAATGGAGGAACCTCGAGGAACTTTGGCATACGATTGCCGGGGGCGTAAAAGGGGAACGCGTAGAGGCCGCCTCGTAATCCGTCAACTGTCAGACGTCCGGCCAATCCGGCACGCTGGAGTAAGAAGCTCAGCGAGAATGAGCAACGGCGTTTCTCTCTCTCTCTCTCTCTCTCTCTCTCTCTCTCCCTCTCTCTCTCAGAGTTCTGGATCGTCGAGGGTATACGAGCCACCCACGGACCCAGAAGGCAAATTACTACACCTAACTTTTAAGCCTCTCGTCGAGCGTGGCGAAGCTGTGTCGAGAGCTACGTTTGTCCGTGTTCCTCCGAACGCGATTCGCTTCCCCGTTCACACAGCCGTACAAACACACACGCGTAAAGCCTCGCGCAAAATTCCCGACTAGCGAGTAGAGAAAAAAGATTTGGTTTTTTGCATTTTAACAGGAGAAGAATGTTGGCCGCTTGATTTATCGGGCGACCTCGAGCGAAATGAGGGAAGGTAGGAGTGAAGAGAGAGAGAGAGGGCCAAGGGGGAGGGTCGAAACAACACAGAGAAACTAGTCCAGTAAAAGAGACGAAAATTCAGCACTTTTAGCGTAGAATCAGATTTTTTTACCGAAGCTAGATGGTTGCATGCTGAAAGTAACCCTAGTAAAACGTTGCCCCTCAACTCGCCCCAACCCTAAGAAATAGGGGTGAAAACTTAAAAATCGCTGTATCTCGACAAATAATAGCCCGATGAAAAAATGTTGTAAACGAAAGTTGTTTGGAATATTAAAATACGTATAAAGTCGTGTGACGTCCAACCCCCTATCTTTGAAAATAGCGGCACAAAAACGATTGGAAAATGCAGGGTTTTCTCGCGTTTTTATGCCGCTATTTTCAAAGATTGGAGATCGGACGTTAAATAACTTTATACATATTTTATTATTCCAAACAACTTTTGTTCGAAATATTTTTTCATCGGGTATTTAGTTGTCGAGATACGGCGATTTTTAAGTTTTCAACCCCTATTTCTCAGGGATGGGGCGAATTGAAGGGCAAACTTTCATTGGGGTTACTTTCAGTATGCAACCATCTAGTTTCAGTAAAAAATTCTAATTCTACGCTAAAAGTGCTGAGTTTTCGTCTCTTTTACAGGACCAAACTCTGCGAAATGCGAATTGAAATGTGTGAAAAGTCTCGTCCGTACAGTGCTTGCCCTTTTATTTCCATTCTCAACGATTCTCGTACATTATCCGCGCGCTCTCGCCACGGTGAAAATCGTGAATAAACTTCATACGGGGATACCCAGAAGCGCATGTAACAGTAGCGAGAGAGACCTCCCTGGCGGGGGGGGGGGGGGGGGGTGAACGTACACCAGCAGTCGAGAGTACATATGCGATTGCTTAACTGTGACAGATGGCGGTATATTTCGGGAGATCGGTATTCCCGATCTGCCGTTTACGCGAAACTGTATCGTGCGGTGACTATATGCGAGACGTTTTATCTCATGGTGCACGGAGAGTAAATCGTCCCGGACGAGAGTACAGCGGCCTATGCCGATCTATCGCGCATATTGTCCGCACCAACGAGAAACGCATTATTGCATCAGGAATTTTCGCGTAGCGACGAAGAGAAAGAGAGAGAGGGACAAGTGAATGAGAGATTGATCTGTCGTCGCGAAAGACAGCGGAAAATTTAGCGAATGGACGGAATGGCTTGGCATTCGAAGAAACTGAGAGGCAGACAAATAATTCCTGCATCTACTTCGGCATTGTCGTCGCGGCTGCCGATCGTTAATCGCACTCGATTCCTTTTTCGATCGATATACAGTGGGTTCAAAAAAATATTTGCATCTGTCGCTTTTTCGGTACGTTGTTGGGAATTTTTATTATTTTATTTGTATTGACGTTTATTTATCAACATAAATATCGATATATATATACATTTTTTTATCAATATAAATATCGATATATATATTTTTTTTATCAATGTAAATATCGATATATATATTTTTTTTATCAATATAAATATCGATATATACAAAGTATCGATATTTCAAATGAACTATCGAATGAAATAATGGACGAAAAAATTATTCTTTTTTGCTGCAAAGTGGGGATGTGAAGTGCAATATGGTGGGGAATGTAATAAAGGGAAGGACCCTGTACAAATGAAAGCTACAATGTAATTTTTTTTTCAACGAGTTATTTTTTTAAATTCACATATGCAGATACTTTTCGACGTTCTTTTTTGCACTCCAGTCGGGTAAACGAAATATTATTTATTTTCATTATAATTGACGAAGGCGGATTTCACATCGTTGAAATTTTACGAAAATTCTTTATTTGCATCGGTGTTTTTAATATTTTGCTGATTTAGGTTGGGATCCTGAATGTTTGGGCGATCTGCTTGGATATGCCAATAAAAAAATTAGGCAATTAAAAAAGAACGTAATTTTCGTTGCCACCCAACGGTGCAAACCTCACCATAATTTTAACGAGGCCCGTTTCGCGATTGTGTCTCTCGGAAATTTTATTTCGATTAATATTTTTACGCCCCACATTTCGTAAAATAATTAACCGCACCGAAGGACCCGCGATATACGATTAATTGTCGAAAGCACGCACTTTCACTTTTTTAATTCTTTTCTCGATACAATAACTCGCGTGCAGCGAAACACATTACGAGCTACCCGGCCGATTGCGGTTATCGTGTTCTCAAGATATTCGCGTCGTTGAATCTCGAGGCGTGCGGTCGTTAAAAAATGTTGAGCGCGACGTCTCCAATAATAAAAACGTATCGTCCAATCTAGAGAAGTTGTAAATACATAAATCTGATGATTGCGTTCCGGAATTTCAAACTTCCATTTGCTTTAAAATGGCACTTGGTTGTGTGTTTTTTTTGTTTCGATTGGGAGGCCGACAGCATCGGCTCGCAAATTTCTCACTCTTGGTGAACATGATCCGTACCGTGATAATGAATGTTGCGTCATTGAAATGCAACGAACCTTTTTTTTTCAAATTTTTATATTTTCATCATGATCCAAATTCTTTTTTTTGCAGATTCAGAGTGTACATCTTCGATGAGGATCTACAGAAATATTTGCGATTTTCGTAGCCCAAATCTGCTTAAAAGAGGGTACGAGCAAGTCATAAACTTAATTTGAACTGCAATCCAAAGATGCAAAATTCGCCATAATCAATTACGAACCTTCTTCACATCATAGGCAGTGTCTGACACTTTATATATAAAGGGTGTTGGCACATGGACTGACACAATTTTTGGGAGGATAAGGGGGGGGCGTGATCTGCTACTTTTTTCACCCTTAGACCCCATGTCCTAAGTGTCTCGGTAATTAAGACATGATTTTTTCGTTTTTTTTAATTACCGTTAATGTTGCCTTTGAATCGCCATAACTGTTTTGTATGTGGTTGTAATAGCACGAAATAACTTTTGTTGTACTCTGCAATGTATGTTTATTAAAAATAAATCGTTATTTGTTACAATTGGTTTCAAGAAAATGACTCATGAGCTTCCAAAGTCTTAAAAATGCGTAAATGTTCGAAAAACGTCAACTTCTTAATTCATTATAAAGAAAACTAAAAGCTATTTTGAACTCAGCTTTGTTTGAAATCGTTCTCTAGTTTATAGCCTTTCCAACGGTATGCGATATGTCATGGAAATCATTCATTATGTGGTCAAAATAACGAGAATACATTTTTTATAATGAATTTAGGAATGGAAAATTTTTCACACATTTTTAAGACTGGAAGCTCAGGAGTCATTTTCTGAAAACCCAATTGTGTCAAATAATGATTTATTCATAATAAACACACATTCCAGAATACAACAAAATTTATTTCGTGCTATTACAACCACACATAAAAAAGTTATGACGATATAAAGGCGAAATTTCGCGTAATTAAAAAAAAAACTAAAAAACATCATATCTCAATTACCGTGACCTTAGGTCATAGGGTCTAAGGGTGAAAAAATTAGTAAATTTCCCTTCCCCCAATTCCCCAAAAAATGTGTCGGTCCATGCGCCAAACATGTAGTTATAATACAGATATACATGTGTATAATACAAATTTATTTAAATATTCCTTCTCTTACAATCAATATTCCGCGCATATATCACAATAATCACAGTTTCTGTCCAGGCAATTTAAAAAAAATAAAAACGAAGACAGAAACAAACTTCATCTTCATACCGTACCTGCGAATATGTATTTTTTTTACTCCTAGAACATCACTAAGGTGCCCGCTTTCGATTTAGTTGAAACTCATACATGTGATGAAGCATTGAACATTATTAGACACGTATTTTTTCATATCGACGGAAAAACGGTTTTAAGGGGGAAAACCACCCCTCAAAGAAAGGCGTGTCGAGAGGTGACTTTGCAGTTTCACCCACAAGTAGTCCACCTGAATCTGAATAAAACAAAAACCAAAATTCTTCTAATGTAAAGCGATGTAAAATCCACTACAGAAGTGTTGAAAAAAAATTGATTTAAGGGATAAAGCGTCGTTTCATGAGGGGTTCCCTTCAACACCATTTTCCCGCCGACAAAAAAAACGTGTCTAACAGTTTTCAATGCTCCATCACATGTATGAGTTTCACCAAGATCGAAGGCGGACACTTGAGTGATGTTCCCTGTTAGTCTTGTTACCTTGTTACATCGTCACCGAAGTGCCAAAATACAAAAATACCGTCAAACCATCGACATTTTTTTTGCATCGAAATAAAAATACCTCATGAGTATAACCGATACCAAAAACGTACTGTGATAAGCTGTACATACGAATTATGGTACGCATGTGGGAGGACGTTCGGCTTGGCGAAAAGAGGAACACGCGGATCCTGAGGAGCTACCCGCCGTGAGAGACTCGCACCGAGCGGCACCTTTCACGTGTACTCCCGACATCGGTGGACCGCCGCGATCGATCTCGATCTATCGATCGCTCTCGCGAGCGCGTGTGGATCCCTCCGCCTTGACTCGGGGGAAGGTCGAATGATCCTGCTGTACAGCACCACATACACGACGTACTTTTCTACATATATATATATAAAAGAATATATACCCGAAGTAAACTGCGGCTAGATCGTGGCAATTCAACGCCAGAGATTACGAAAGACACGAGTATCACGATTCGATCGTATCGCTCGCGAGTCGCGATACATACGTGCGCGCACCCACCAACACGTGGAAATCTCACGGAATAGACAGTTTCGTAGTTGGCTCGACGACAAAATAACGAGAGCGGGCTGAGATTTGAAGAAAGAAAGAAAGAGAGAGAGAGAGAGAGAGAGAGAGAGAGAGAGAGAGAGAGAGAGAGAGAGAGAGAGAGAGAGAAAGAGAGGGAGAGAGAGAGAGCAAAGTTTCACGTGTCACTGCAATTGTTTATCCTCGGAAGATTTATGTTTCGCGCACGTTTCTCCCGATATTCCTCGATAATTCGGTCCCATAGTGGTACCCTCGAGCTCCGATTGTTCAGAACGATCAAAAGTATCGCCAAGCTCGAAGGACACGTTATTCGCGTTGATTTTTCGATCCAATCACTCGGGTGTTTTTTTTTCTCGCAATTAATCTTGCCGATTCGTATGTTCCAGATTTTGGGGAATGTGCAAAAAGTTGGCCGAGAAATGTCCGTGACGCGGTGGGAGGCGAAGTTTCGTACTTCCGGATCGGAGAACGGACGCGGCGCGCGACTCACTGACATATGAGGTAACGGAACGAGACGCGCGGAAACACTGCTGCGGGGTTATGAAGTGCTATGTTTGATACGATAGCCCGAGCAAGAGAGGCGAGGTGAAGGCAGCCAGCCAGAGCGTCAGCAGGCGGGAAACACATACAAGAAGCGGGGGCCTGCGTTTGCACGCGCGCAGGCACATGTACACACAGAGAAAAGTCTCGCGTCAGGCCTGGCAGCGCGAAGTGGTGGGTATATCCTCGTCGTATACCGCCGGTACACCTTACACGTATGTCTGTATAGGTGGGAGGATCGAGCCAGGGAGAGAGAGAGAGAGAGTGAGAGAGAGAGGTCAGATGGGGCAGAGGAGGACCGAACGCGATACATGGAAGGACGAGGGATGGGGAGGAAAGAACGAACGAGCGGGATGGGGGAAGATTGAAGACGAAATGATCCGTTTCGTGGATCAGTCGTTTGTTAGGATCGGAGGAGAGAAAGAGAGACTAATTTGGACTTGTTCATTCATGAGGAACCGTAAGGAAAGAGTAATTGGCAAAATTGACGAAACTTTTTCGAAAAGTCTTTTACGCATGGATATTGAAGGATAGTGACGTTGAATTTTCCATCGTTGGAGTGCAACGGAAGTTCTTTTTTTTGTTTCTTTATTTGTATTTGGATCCGAATTTTTTTTTTGACAATTGAAGTCCCAAATCTCTAGTGAATGTAGGAAAAATCATTCGAGTAATTTTCATACCGCAAGTTGGCGAACAAAAATGTGCACAGTTCAAGAAAGGGTGATTTTCGTTGCGTTCCAACGGTGCAAACTTCATCCTGAAGGATAATGATTTTTTAAAAGTAGATACGTGCAGAGGTCCAATTTTGTTGGTCCCACAAGCACCATCGTTTTCGAAAAAAAGGCGTCCAAGGATAATAATTTTTTTGATCCGCCGATACGGTAAATCAGAGTCCATTTTTTGAAAATTGTTTAGTCAAGCAAGTAACAATTAAAAACATAGCAATATTCAAACGAGAAAAAATGTTACGTAGCGATGAAAGTCATAATTAAAAACAGAGCGATCATTAAATAGGAAAAGAATTGCGTGGGTAAGAAAGTCACAGTTAAAAACGAAGCAATAATTCAACGATAAAAACAAATAGCGTGGACAAGAAAGTCACAGATGAAAATCAAAGCAATAGTCGGAGAATAATTTTTTTATTGCCTAGTCAAGAAAGTCAAAAATAAAAACAAAGCAATTACAAAAATTTGTAATAATTTCACGATAGTGAGTGTAACTTTGAATTTTCTCTAAATTCCGCTACATCGTATTCCAGAAAAAAATTGATGGAAACCAAGACAGAAAAACAGTTTTTAATTAACAATCGCCATTTGAGCTGTTGCCAATAAGCGCAGAGACATCAAGCCAGCACGAAATACTTTGCAGCTAAGTTCACGACTTTTCGAGAAAAAAAAAGGTGCGACGTGTCTTCAAATTTGTCTTTTTCTCGAAAATGGAAAAGTGGGTAGCTTAAAAATTCAATTTTCATCGGAAGTATCTACGTGTAAAAAAAGCTCAGTATCCTTGACCACTCTCACGCAATTAACGAATTCTCCATCCCTACCCCCATGGAAATTTATGTATGTAAAATATATGCAGAAAGTATATGCTACATATATATGTATCGGTCGCATATACAGGGTGAGGCACTAACTGTTGCCACCTTGAGTATCTCTGTAATTATCGACGTCACAAAAAAATGTTTGAAACAAAAGTTGTACCGTACGAAAGGGGTCATCAAATGCGACCATTTTTTTTTATCTCAGTGGAGGCGCTGTCGCACAGTAAAGGTCACCTCCACTTTTTCAAATGGGACAGTACATTTTTTTTAAACTATCTTGTAGAGCATCGAAAAGTGCATAAAAAACATTTAGGAGTCAAAGTCGTTCAAGGTCATTTAAGATCAAAAAGTGACATGAACTTTATTTTTATGTGAAATTACCTTTATTCACAGTAGATGTTCAAAGTGATTGCCATTCATCGTTCACGAATCATGGAAATATTAACTTGCATAACATGCATTTGTGGTCAACTGAAAATCCACATTGGCTGCGGCAAGTTGCACACCAAAGACCGTGGTCGGTTAATGTATGGTGTGGGATTATTGGGGATAGAATCATAGGCCCTTATTTCGTTGAAGGGAATCTTAATGGTAGAAAGTACAGCACATTCCTTTAAGAAACATTAGGTCCGTTATTGGAAGAAATACCTTTGGAAACAAGAAACAGAATGTGGTATCAACACGATGGGTACCCGGCACATTTTTCGCTGATAGCTAGAAATGAATTGCAAAAGAGATTTCCAAATCGTTGGATTGGACGCGGAGGAGCTGTATCGTGGCCGGCTCGCTCGCCAGACTTGACGCCTCTGGACTTTTTCTTGTGGGGACACTTGAAAGATCTTGTTTATAAAGAACGTCCAACTACGCCGGATGATATGCGTGAGAGAATTCTTCGAGCCTGTGATTCGATAAGTGCCGTAGTGATAGGAAATTCTGCACAATCCGTGATAAGGAGATTGCAATACTGCATTGATTCCAATGGCAATCACTTTGAACATCTACTGTGAATGAAGGTAATTTTACATAAAAATAAAGTTCATGTCACTTTTTGATCTTAAATGACCTTGAACGACTTTGACCCCTAAATGTTTTTTATGCACTTTTCGATGCTCTACAAGATAGTTAAAAAAATGTACTGTCCCATTTGAAAAAGTGGAGGTGACCTTTACTGTGCGACAGCGCCTCCACTGAGATAAAAAAAATGGTCGCATTTGATGACCCCTTTCGTACGGTATAACTTTTGTTTCAAACATTTTTTTGTGACGTCGATAATTACAGAGATACTCAAGGTGGCAACAGTTAGTGCCTCACCCTGTATAGTAACGAAAAATAGAATAATATGTATACATTCAGTATATATGCACCAAATATATGACGCATATATGACCCATATATTTTCGATATATTTTTCTGACCAAAAAATATATGCTACGTATAAACACTAGTATATATGATGCATATATGAGGCATATACGACGCATATATTTTCGATATATTTTCAATCTATTTTTTTGTCATACATTTTTGATACATATTCCTGACAAGAAATATATGCTGTGTATAAACACTATTACAGTTAAACTTCATAAAACTCAAAACTTAAACTTAAAAAAACTTAACTTACAGTTAAAGTACACTATTACATATAAACACTATATACAAATATGCTACGTATATTTGTATGTATGTGGCATATATGTACCATTTATGCAGTATATATGTGGTATGTATGCAGTGTGTATGCAACATATATGCTAAATATATGTGGTATATATGCAGGGTAAATGCTACATATATCATTGATATATGATACATTGATATACAGTAATACCACGCATATACATCTCATATATAAAAACGTTACGAAAATTAGAATTTGGCACATATATGCAACATATATTTTCAATATATGGCATACATTTCACATATATTACAATTATTAATAAAAATAAATTTGCAGTATATTTTTGCGTACATAAATTTCCATGGGGGTAGTTGCGCTGATTTCGATATACTTTTTTTCGAAAATGACGCAGTGAAATTTAAGGACCTTCCAAGTTGAACTCTAATTGGACGCACATCTAAAAAAATCATCAACCTTCGAAACGTTGCAGGCTTCCGCTCGGAAAATCGAGAAGGATGCAGAGGGCCGTGAAAAAATCATTGTGAAACGACGCGATCATGAGGGAAAGCCCGAGAGACTTCTGGCAGGAGAGCAAAGACAACGGCTCATGGGCCCGACACATTCGGCCGAGCAAGCCTGATGAAAGGAAGGATCTGGCAGGACACTCCAGGCTGATGAACTCGTACATCTCTTGGTAGCAACTTCGTATGCCAGGAAGGAAAAGCCAAGCAACGAATTTATATACTCAAGGACCTCTGGATTGCCTCATCGGTTCGTTTCTTTTTTGCTTCACACCCTCTCGACTTTTCCCTTGTTTCACGTAATTCCTCGGGACATTTTCAGGAAGTGTCCGAGCGAAGGAGAATGGCGTCCGATGTTCAGGAATGCGTGAAGACGAAGGGAAGCTTTTGGTCTCGCGCCACTTCCACCCTCGCGCAACATTGCGGGGGTGCTTGGTGTTATTTTGTTGCTCACCCCCCCCCCCCCCCCTCCCCGAGGAACTACCACCGGCCATTAACGTGTGGTCCGCTCAATTCCAGCCTCGTTTCCACCGCGTATTTCGGTTCTCCCGATTCGGCAAATGTTGCAACACCCACGAGGGTGGAACATCGGAAAAGTACGAGTGTGGCCCGGGCGCGTGTAAAGGGTCAATGGACGAAGCGTGCGGTATCCCCCGTAATTACATTACGTAACGGGGAATGCTTTTAGCCCGAAACCAGAATGTACCATCGAGATGTTCATCGGCCGAGAACGAGGGAAAACAAAAGCGCGAAATAGAACGGCGACGTGAAACACTGAGCAATCAAGCTATGTTTCTGTTTTTTTTTTTTCACCACCAAACTCCAGTGAGCGATTTGACGAGTCGATACTTTACCTCGGTGAGCGGCGATTTTTTTTTTGAAATCTGACGATTGTTTTTGGAGGCCCTTAATTCGAGGGGCTTTTGACGTCGCCTATCATTCGTTTGAGAGACTTTGAGGTCGTGAAACGAAAGTGGAAGGAAAATTAAATGAGATTGAAGTTTGCACCGTTGGATGGCCACGAGTATTATTCTTCTTTAAGGGGTCTTCCCACTTTAGACGCTAGAATAAAGGCTATTTTCATGATTTTTTTCGATAGGTTTATATTATCGATATTGATATAAAAGTTGTTACACTTAATAAATACACTTTCGAAATACATCATATTTTTTTTATTTAGGTCATTATTTTTAGACAAAATAGTTAAAAAAATTTCCTAAAAAAATTGTAGGTCTGCGATGTTGATGAAATCTCGGAGATGGATCATGCAGAACAAAAAAATCAAACGGTTTTTGATTCGGTGAAAATAACGGTGAAAAAAAAAGTTTTTTTTTCACCGTTTTTGGCAAAAAAATAGTAAATATCAACATTTTTTAAAATCCTTGATGTGAGATATAGCTATAGTTGTAAACAATAGGTGGTTAAAATTTCATGAGGATCGGCACAGTAGTTTCGAAGATTTTATCAACAAGCCGTCGAAAAACGTTGTTTTGAGAAAATCGCGTTTAAAGTTTGTTTGGGTTACATAAATACATTACATTTTTTTTATATGTATTTCGAAAGTGTATTTATTAAGTGTAGCAACTTTTATATCAATATCTATAATGTAACCTATCAAAAAATTCAACAAAATAGCCTTTTTAGCGTCTAAAGTAAGAAGACCCCTTAATTGCTCAAATTTCGATGACGAAAATCCGACAATTTTTTAAAAATTGCTTATTTAGAAATGTATTATCTGAATCTGGAACGAATAACGGTGAAGATGAGAGAATAAAAATATAAAGAAGAATTTTCGTTGCATTTTGGCGATACAAACTTCAACATTATAAAATTGAGTAGTGAGATCGCAGGTTACCAAAAAAAAGTTAATGAAAAAACGAACTTGGGATAATCCTCGATCGTTTGAATGCACAGCTATTTTTAACTAAACATTCTATTCAACCTGAAATTCCGGATGTATTTAATTTCAATTTTTAAGTAAAATTTCAATCCGGAATTTGTTGTTATTTTATGTATTACTGCATGGTTTGTTATTTTTCAAAAAGGCACATGTTTAAAGCCCTTTAAAAAAAATTGAATTATTTTTTTACATATCTATCTTTATCTTTCTCCGGCCTGAGGTCGTTATAATTAACTTCATTAGGCAAGGGGAGCAGAATTGTTTGCCATAGAAAATTCAACCCTCGTAAAAAATCACTCAACATCATAATTTTTGTCGACATCTTCTGAAAAACGCCGATTTTTTCATGTTCAGGTAATCTCCAGAAAACGAGTAATTTATTCCAACCAGAAAATTTTCCCCACAAGAACTAAAAAATAATGATTTTCGGAAAGAATATTCCCACAAACGTCGTTTTTTGATTGTTTGTTTGCGTGTCCAACCTTTCCAGGACGTTATAACTATGCGTATTACGAGGCTGCGAAAGACATCCCTTTATCACAGGGTGAAATTATGTATAAAGAATAATACGAAATGTCCTCCCCTTAAAAATATTACTTTACCAAAAAGCCCCAAAAATGTACGTTGTGCATCGTATGATGTATGAGTTTGAATCGTTCGAATTCAACGGAAATTAATTAACTTTAATTGTTCACATTTTTTTGAATGTCAAAACAGTCACAAGGACCATCACTTAGGTGTCTGCCTTTGATTTTGTTGAAACTTATATATCGCCGTTGATTTTGCAAAACGATCTATGTCTTTGTGACTGTTATGTTTAAAAATTGTATTCCTAACGGATCCGTAAAACATTCTATGTCAATAACCAATCAGAACGCTTCATTCAGCTGATGCGATACGTCACGTGACCCCGCGCCGCAACTTTTCTATATTGCAACACATTTTTTGGCTCTCTTGTAAAGTCGTCCGAAAATCACATAGAACGAATTGCAATATCAACAACGACATGTGACAAAGCATTTTAAACTATTGAATACGTATTATTTTTTATCGGCGGAAAAACAGTTTTAAGGGAGGAAACCACCCCTCAAAGAAAGGCGTGACGAGGGGTGATTTTGCAGTTTCACCCACAAGCGGTCCACCGATCTGAATAAAACAAAAACCAAAATTCTTTTAATATCAAGCGATGAAACATCGACTATAGAAGTATTGAACAAAAATGAAATCAAGGGTTGACACGCCCTTCTTTGAGCGGTGGTTTCGCCCGTTAAAGTCGTTTTCTCCGGCGATAAAAAAAGTACGTGTCCAATAATTTTCTATGCTTCATTACATATATGAGTTTCAACAAAATTGAAGGCCAACACTTAAGTTACGTTTCCTGTTCCAAACGTTTTCACGTATTCTTATTAGAGATTCACGATCTCAATTTACAAAAAAGTAGGCTTCGGATAAGCATATAAATAAAGAAATTAAAAATCAACAGAAAAAATCGTTGCATTCCAACCTCGCAAACTACAATGTCATGAACATGTGTACAGACTCTATTTACCCAGACTCAAGTCCAAATTTTTTTCTCTCCGTGCTATGTAAAAATTTTCCACAAAGTGCCTACTTTCCGAAAAAAATTAACCTGGAAATCGTTCTGAGTCGTTTAGATTCTGCTGAGTAGCTTTCGCGCCCGGTGTCCCTAGACACACAACCCGAGTCGAAATTTTTAGCCTCCTCTGAACCCTCGCAGGACCCATTTCTTTTGTAATACATAAGCCGCCAGCCTCCGTTGAACCTACGAAACCTCATTTGTCGAGTCCAGTGCCATGAAGAGACCTCCTCTTGGCCCAGGGTAGCCTCTGCTAGACCTCCCAAACCTTCTCTCGACTCCCAGTTTCAGTGAAACGTGCAGAGCACAGGCCTCCTTAACCTGCTTTCAATCTCAAACTGTTGCCTCGACCCCACCTAACCTGCTTTCGGCCCAAATTCGATATCTCCTCCATCATCATTCCATTGTGACCTGATCGGTAACCCGTTCGATGACGAAAATAATACGAAATTAATAAAAATACATCGTTCTCTTATCAAATTAATAGTCCAATATTAATATGCGAAAACAATCAAATTTGCTCAATATCGATTTATTATTATTTTATAGGCAATTGATAAAAGAATGCTTGTGTATACAGTCTTACTCCAATTCTATCGGATTAATAGGCATTTTCCTGTGAGAAAAAATCTCACAGGAAAATTCTTTAAAAAATGCCAGTCTATCCAGTATAAGCTTACGCGACGTTTTTCGTTCTTGACATTTCTTCTTAAGCCCTCTAGTTCTTGAGTTACATTGCATTATCTAGAATTAGTCTTTTTAGCAAAAAATGAAATAACATTGCGAAAAAAATCGTACAAAACTTTATAAAAAACGCAAATGAAGTTCCTGCTACCCCGTTTAAGTTCATCATGGATAAACGTAACAATTTTTTTTCCATAAGTCATGCGTTCAATTCTTGATGGTCGACAAAAAGCCGAAAATCAGTCACGTATAAAAGTGCGTACCGGGTCGAAAAGAAAATGATAAAAAAATATTTCAGAAAAGCAACATACAGCTGAATTTATTCCCGTCAAAACGCCGTTCGGTAAATTTGGTTATCTTTTTTTTACGAAGCTATGTGACTTTTAGTGCAGCAAGAAATATCGACTGGTGTATCCAAACATTTAAGCGACGGTATATATTATATAATACTTTATATATATATATATATATAATACTCGAAATATGTGGTTGCGTTAATATATTCGAATATACACTACCAGTCAAAAGTATTCGGACACTTCAGATAACTGCAAAACTTAATATCACTTTGGATCATTGCAAACTTATGGTAGAATAATAATTATTTTACGAAGATACTATAAAGCTCTGTGAAATTACTTAATCATATAGATCTTTATAGTATCTTCGTGAAATAATAAATGAAATGAATTATATTACTCTAACATTATTTGGCAATTATCCAGCGCTCAAAAGTTTTGCGATTATGTGGAGTGTCCGAAAACTTTTAGCTGGCAGTGTATATCTAAATAACATATAATGTTGATTTCTATATGGAACGATAGGGTGTTAATTATAGTCTATTTCATGTTCTGAAGGATTGAAATTGTCGGTTTAGAATTCAACCTCATTCGATTTTTTCTTTTTGTTTTTGTTCGTTTTGTTTTTTTTGTTTATTCAATAATGAGTTGATAAATGGCGACGGCCGATTACCGTCGATTTCAAATAAGATGTTTGATTTTTCCTTGTTTTCATTTTTAGCACGTCGAAAATTAAAAAAATATTTCCACGTGTATGTATGAAGCATATTTTTATTTTTTCCCGCTAAATATTATGATATTAACTAACCGCGTCCATTTGATTTTTTTTAAATTTGTATTAACTAGATTTTTCATAGAACCAAATTTTTCCTATTGCATTCCATTATTAAAATGATTGATTTTAAAAATGTTTATTTATAGAAAATCAATCTATTTAATACCGTCCAATAACTACATATTTTATTTGATCCTAATAAATCTGTGATTCGGTTTCATCAGTTTAACATTTTCATCTGTTCAAAAAAACAATTTAGTCAAGTTCACTGAATGGATCTAGTTATTTTTTTTAATTTACCTTAAATAGAATATTTGTAGAGTTAAGCATTTTTCTATTTGATTGAACTAATGGTCCATCTTTATTGCAACACTCATATCAAGGGGGCGGGGGGTAGTGAAGGTGGAGAGAGAGGAATTCACTACCCCCCGCCTATTATATATATATATATAAAATTCCTCTCTCTCCACCTTCACTACCCCCCGCCCCTTTGATATGAGTGTTACAATAAAGATGGACCATTAGTTCAATCAAATAGAAAAATGCTTAACTCTACAAATATTTTATTTAAGGTAAATTTAAAAAAAATAACTAGATCCATTCAGTGAACTTGACTACATTGTTTTTTGAACACATGAAAATGTTAAACTGATGAAACCGAATCACAGATTTATTAGAATCAAATAAAATATGTAGTTATTGGACGATATTAAATAGATTGATTTTCTATAAATAAACATATACATACACACACACACACACGCGCGCGCGCGCGCGTGTGTGTGTGTGTGTGTGTCTGTGTGTTTGAAAAATCTATAGCTTATGTGATACAACAAATAGTTGGAGGTATTCATTTGGTCTCTTATGCCATATCAGCGACCAAAATGTTATAAGGACTCGGTAGCATAGGGGCAGCGGCGCGTAGTTATGAGTAGGTAGGACTAGGTTCAAATCGCATATAGGGCCAAATATTTTCTTCGAAAAAAATCATTTCCAAAGGCCAGGGAATGACGAATTACGATGAAAAATCCTTGTAGAAAGCTCTCAAATAATGCGTTCATATTATTTTCGATTTATGAAATATTTTTTGCATATAGTACACTAAGCTTTACAGTGTACATTGTAAGCAAATGAAGATTAATTTGAATCTCATCTTTATTAACATATATAAATATATTTGAAAGAAATATGATCGTAGTAGGCTGGGTGACAAGGAAAAAAACCTATTTTATTTAAATAGATTCTATATAAATTAATTTTTTTGTTTAGCCGTGTACAGTAGGCCGAATGGGGGGGCAGTAGGTTCTGCGGGAGCGCTCGAAGTAGGCCCACCTGAGGTTCCGTAGGTTCAATTGTGACCCTCCCTGACCTCCTTTGAGTCAAAAAGTCTACTTTCTGCCATGCCGGAGGTTCATCGGAGGCTCTAACGCATGGTACTTTCAAACATTGTACCCTCCTTTAGATACCCAATAACCCGCTCACGCAAATTTCTGCTCGCCTTCCTTTTGTGGGTTGAACGCGGCTCGAAAATTTCGACTCGGGAATCCCCACGGCATAAAATGACTCCTCTGTTCGGACGATCATCGTTGGCAAGCTCCGCGAATAATTGGCGAATCAATAAAGCTGCGACTCCATTCTCAAACGGCGCGCCCGTACGAGGGAAAAGTTGAACGAAAACTCGTGGCAATCGTACAATGTTTATGGTTTTTTCATGTTTCTCGCACGTGATGAGGATTCTCGCATGGCGCGATGTGAGAGGGTGGCAATGATTCGGCGCTGTGTTGAGTATAGATTCGAGAGAGAGAGAGAGAGAGAGAGAGAGAGAGAGAGAGAGAGAGAGAGAGATCGCGGAGCCAGTAGGTAAAATCGCCCAGTCGGTAGTAGCAATTACGTATCGCGTGATTTGTGGCCGTAACTCGTGTCGGTACGGCGGCGTCGTGACGCTCCCGGTCTCTTTTGCGTGGTCCCCCGCGTGCAGGTGGCCACGGCACGAAGTCATACATAGTACATTTAATACCTCCTGCTATATGTGCCGAGTTCAGGTCTCTCTCTCTCTCTCTCTCTCTCTCTCTCTCTCTCTCTCTCTTTCTCTCTCTCCCCCCCTCCCCCTTCGTTATGAACTCCGGCCTCGTCTTTTTGGGAAATATAACGGAATATTATTTGGGGATACGCGGATTATATAACTGTACTGAGCATACGCGTCCTGTATATAACGGAATGTTACTGCCACGAAGCGCGAAGCAGCGTAGGTGAAAAGAGATCGCGCGTTTCCTACAATACCGTACGAGGCTTCTCGTTGGCACCGCAAAAAAAACCCTCCCGTTTATACTCGATACCGGAAAATCGCGTAATTCAGACGCTTCCCGTGCCCGAAGTAACGTAACATCGACCGCATTGCCATGAAACGGAAGACCAGGTTGAAGTTTGCATCGTTGGAATGCAACGAAGGATTAATATTTCTGAATTCTTTTAAGGCCTTAGGCCACAGTAACGGGTATAAAGTCATGTGCAAATTTAACCATTTTTTTCGTATGAAAAAGTCACTCACTCATAAAATTAATTACACATCTATTTAGTATGAATATCAAGCTGTTAGATATTTTTTTTCGATGTACAAAATGGCCGACTACTCGAAACTTCTCGAAACAGCTTTTTTCCAATTGGCGTGACAAATAACTTCAACGATTTTCACTCGATTCACTTCAAATTTAAAAGTTGTGTTCCTAATTTCATTTCGCAGAGAAGTACGTACGGAATGTCTGATTAATCGAAAACTTTTCATTTTATGAGCAGTTATGACGAAATGTTTCACTGAAATTCTTAAGTTGAAATACCTACAACTTGTGAATAAAACAATATTTTTCAAATTCCGTACGTACTTCTCTAGGTCTGACAATGTAGATTGACGAGAATTTTTGTTTTTTGTTCTAGGTAAAAGGTCACGCCGCGGAGCGCCTAAAAAAAGATCACAAAGGAAAATATTAGTAGTCGGACTTTTTTTACATCGAAAAAAAAGATATTTTCTCACAACTTGATATTCATACTAAGTAGATGTGTAATTAATTTTATGAGTGAATCACTTTTTCATACGAAAAAAAATTGTTAAATTCGCACATGATTTTATACCCGTTACTGTGGCCTAAGGCCTGAACTGCTTTTTGCAGATGTTACCAACAAAAATCTCTCAACCATTTTTTGAGACATCTATTTAGCGTTGTACAATATAAATCTATTTCAAAAAATCTTTTGTAATAATAAAAGTGAGGAAAACAAAATGTAAAAGAGCTTTTGTTGCATTCCAACAAACCTCGACCGTGTAATGAAAGCGTCGCGATAAGCCGGCAAAAAAATAAATATTTATTTAGTATGCATAGGTTTGATTGCGGAAAGAAATTATGCTTCGTTCGAACAAACTGCGCGCTACCATCAAAGTGGATGTATCTAAATTGAATGGAAATTGGAGCTTGCATAGAATTACCTCGTGGTAATGTGAAAGAGATAAGGGTGCAACGAAGTAACAGTGGCATTGACAGCGATGGAGACAGACGGGGAATACGATTCACGTTGAAATGCGAAACTTCAACGTAAGATTTACCCCACAGTCCACGACGTCGATCCAAACATTTTCAGAAGCCGATGATACTACCACTACTATTATTATGATTATTATTACTATTACTATAATCAACTATTTACAAGTCTCGCCATTATTGTTGTATTATTATCATTATTATTATTATTTTTTATTAATATTGTCAACTATTTACAAGCGTCGGCCTTATTATTTTATTATTGTCCTCATTATTATTATTCTGTATTTTTAATATTGTTATTATTCCTGTTTTGTTTATTATTATCATTCATTATTATTATTATTGCTATCATTTCCGTCATGGTGAATTCTTCGGGACAAAATTAGTTTTCGGGCTTGTACAATCGCAGCACGCAGGATGTAAAACGTAGTCCTTTCTCCAAAACCCAAATACCTAATTAAACTCGAAGTAGTTGATTATAGGTTTTGTTACCGACTGAGTGAGTATCGCATCACCTGAAGGCGACGAGAAAAACGCTCAGTCGGTAACGAAATCTCTACTCAACTTTGTTTTCGTAGATTCTTTTAATGCTCTTTTAGTGTTTCAGCGATACTTCAAAGGGATCAAGTTTTATGACTTTGAAGTTTGCGTCGTTTGAATGCAACGAAAAAGATTTTTTTTTGTTTCCCAAATTTCGTCTGGCAGATTCGAGATACGAAAATCACACAACCATTTTTTAGGACTCTTATTTAGCGATCTACAACAAATCGGCAAATTATTATTTTGGATAATAATGAAAATAAAAACCTGTAAAGAATTTTCGTTGCGTTCCAACGATGCAAACTTCAACTCCATCGAGTTTTAGGGTTTGCGTCTATAAATTTGACGTACTATGAAACTTGCTATTTTTGGTAAAGCGAGGGAGCCAAACTGTTTCCCGGCCACGTGTGGCTCTCGCACCGTCTCAACCGCACGAGTCAAGCTCGAAAATCGAAATAAAGGGTGTCACAAAATGACCTGACATTTGAAATTGCGCGGCATTCTTGTGTGGCGAACTAGTACTATTCTCCAACAACTGGTATGAGGAAGTATTGAGGTTTAGTCATACAGATGTGCCTTATATTCAAATAAAAATATTGGTACTTTTCAAATAAATAATACACATCATTAATATAGAAGTTGATCCTAACGTACGAAAGATATTAAATTCGAAGACACAAGTCGTTAGAAATATTACATTAATGAAAAATAAACGGACGATGTTATTACATGAAGGATGTTGGTCTCTAAAGGGCGTAACTCATTCTCCTCTGTTCTTATATATATCCTCCTTTGTTCTTTTTAAATATTTTCTCTTGTTTCGGCGCGTTATCACATTTCACTCTAATTTCCCTTTATTTCCGGTAAATATATATTTTTTTTAACTTTATTGAGGAAAATTCTACAATTATAGAATATATTTATCGTCAAACCGAACATTTTTTCATCCCTAGACGTGAGTACGCGTTGAAAGAAACTTTTTTTTCAGCATGCAAAGAAATTAGTTGCAGGTCCATGACCGCGAAATTGATTCGTACAATTTTTTTTCCAATGCAAGATTGACGCAGCTTTCAACGTCCTGTTCGTCGCATCTTCTCGATTCGATATCCTTTTGGCTCGCCGCATTCACGCGATTCGTAATAATTAGGATTCTCGATGTTGTTGTTTTCTTTTTTTTATCATTTATTCCCGAGATCTATAACGGTAGCCCGAAAGACACGAAAAAACATCAATACGAACACGGGTGTCGCGCGAAGCACTGGGGAGAGCGGGCCCGGCTGTTTATTCAAATGAGCTTTCGACACCGCGACTAAATGATGTAGCCGCGTAATATATATATATATATATATATATATATATATATATATATATATATATATATATATATATATATATATATATATATATATATATATATATATATATATATATATATATTTCCGCGCGTCTTTCCCTCCGGATTACCTCGGACTTTCTCGGTCGCACACTTTGCGCAAGGTGTTGTCTCACATTTTGGCTGTCGTGTCGCGCGAGCATTAGTCCGTCGCGGCATAACGCCGAATGTTTTCCAAAGCGCGAGACACACGCAGAAGCGACGAGTGCGAGCGCTGCTCGTTCTACCGGTATAAAGAAGAGTCTGGCCCCGAGCACACGCACGCGCAATATTTATTATCATTTATCCATCGCGTCTCGTCTCGAGCCCGAGGGGGCTGAGGGGAGAAGCACATTTTATGGACACATCCATTGGGCTATCGGAGAATCGAGTGGATTCGCGTCAAGAGGTCATCCGCCGAGACTGTATGGCAGACGTCAACCTTTCCCCCCATCGTTTTTTTTCGCATTCTAGTATGGAAATTTTTCGTTTCCAGTGGACAAAAAAACAGAACTCAATGATATTCTTAATTAGCGATTAAATCCTGATCAGACGGGTTCGCAAAAAAAGATTGAAAGAAATGCCTTTTTAGGTCTCCGGCGGAGAGGCGGCGAAATTTTTGGTAGCTGTGACGCCTTGCTTCCGTGGTTTCCAGGATATACGTTGAATCTTGGTTAGTTTTCCAATGCTGGATATGCGCTTTTATTCTAGTTGATTGTTTTTGAATTCAATGCAGAAATTGTCGTAGGAATCCAATTGGATTCCCATACTTGTCCTCACTTCCTGATAGGGATCCAATGCGTCATGCCATTGGATCCCTATACTAAAACGTCACGCTCGTACGTTGGATTCTAATTGGGATTCGCCATTGATATCCAATATACGAATCCAATTCGAATCCTTAAGGATTTTCACGTTATCGAACAAAATCCAATACGATTCATGATGGATCCCATCGCATTCTGTACGTTGAATTTTCTAAACACAATATATAGTGTAATCCCCCGAAAAAACTCCAAGAGAATTATCTGAGAAAAAATGCGGTGCGCTTCCGAGACGGGATTCGAACCTGGGACCTTTCGATTGCCGGTCGACTGCTCTGACCACTGAGCCCGCTTACCTCACCTTTCTCGGATAGTCTCGATATTCGTAACGCAACGTTACAATAGATATACAAAATTAGTGGATCTTAAAAAAGTATAAATTTCGTCTTAAAAAAGTATAAATTTCGTCTTAAAAAAGTATAAACTTCATCTGTAAAAGTATGAATCGCTTGAAAAAATATATCAAGTGGGGTTACCCCCACTTGCGATTTTGAAAAAATTGATTTTTTTTTATTGCATTTTTTTGAAGTATAAGTATCCGGGCCCATACTTCTGTATGGGCCCGGAATAGATGACTCTATGTAAGTTTACAAAAAAAAATTTCTTCGTGTAAAGTGAAATTGAAACTTTAAACGCATTTTTCTCAAAATGGCATTTCTGAAGTCGGTGACCAAGATTACTCGAACACTAATGAACCGATCTTCTTGAAATTTTGCAGGCTTATTTAATACATAAAAATGTAGTCTTTAATCGTTCGATTTTTTTTTCGAAAAAAAAAATGGCCGTTTTATAGCCAAAAAACGGCCGTTTTTTTTTCGTTAAAATCGAACCATTAACTTTGACTGTCCGCCATTTTGTAAAAAATGAATATGTTTAAAAATCCTTCGATTAAAGACTAGTTTATACTTATATTTGACTAAATCCATCCGCATTTTTTTTTTTCAGATGATCCACTTCGCCGCAATGTTGGTCACCGCAAACCGTGTATATAAAAACATTATTTCATTGACGGCCATTTGCCACTAAACAATGTAATGTTTTTCAATAAAAAAATTACTGAAAGTTCTTCAAGATGTGTTCTTTAAAATGGTATATTGATCGATTAAAAAAGTTTTGTAGTTTTCTTTAAAAAAATTCATGAAAAAGGCCTTTTTTTGCGCTACAAGTGGGGGTAACCCGTTAATAATAGATTTGAATCGCCCTATTGAAAATCCACTGTAATTATCGTTTGATATTTATATTACTGCACTTTGATATATCTGCATAAGCGTGCAGGTGATTTTTCAACAGGCCGGGTTTTTTCTCGTGACTTTTCACATATTTTCGAATTGAACGCGGTAAGAATTCTCAAATGGCGTCCATCAGGTAACAGTGCAGAGTTCAATTGGATCCCAATGAGGACTTCTTGTGTGCGGTGTCCCCAACAAATTCCTATAGAGGTGTGGGTACATTTTGGGACTCAACAAATTTGGGAACGGAATCACGAAAGAATATTTTTATGGGAGATCTAACAAGTTCCAGTTGAGGATATCAATAAAAAAAATTGGCAAACGACGTCAATCGGCAAATAGCGCGGAATCCACTTGAATTCCAATGTGAACTCCGTAAGTGCAGCGTCCCATAGCCTTGAAGTTTGCATCGTTACAATGCAACGAAATTTATGTTTTATATTCTTATTTCCGAATTTTCAATAGAAATTTTACGAAATATTTTGTTCTTATTAAAATTCTCGATCTCTGAATTAGTGACTTAATAAATCCAATAATCTTCATTGCATTCCAACTGTGCGAGCTTCAATCTCATGGCGTCCCTATCAAATCCCTATAGGAATGTGGTAGGATCTAGGGACTCCCGAACAATCGATTAAAAGCGCTCTGATTATATCCAATAAAACCTCGATCAAAAGCTTGCCTATCCAATAATATCTCAATTGAATGCGCTTCCATTCGATATTACATCGTCATCAGAAATGACACCACTGTCCAAAGTCCTTTATAATTACGGCAGATTTTGATTATCGGTCGAAATAGTTGATTATCGTCGAGATTCGACCGGACGTTCCAAGAGTTTCGCGATAATTGGGATATCGAAAACTGACCGCACTCGGCCTGTGGTTAAATCGTGGATTCGTGAAGAGCACGCGCATATGTGCACTCGTGTACTCATAAGTATACGCTGGAACCTGTTATCGCAGCGATACGCACTGGCGCACCAATTGATTCACCGTTAATTGAAAACGTACAAATTAACGCACAGCGCGAACTGGTCGCCAAGGAGCGAGCGAAGGAGACACGCAGAGCAAAGCAAGCGCGAAATGTGATTTATATCGTCGCCCGCGAGTCCGATTTTTACTTAGGTAATGCGTATAAAAAGAGTTTTGAAGGCGCGATCAAAACGACGGCGACAAAGATACGCCTATATGTTGAATACACACTACCGAGATTGCCCGTCAGGTATTAAAATTATAGTGAAGGCCGATAAATATATGTAACTCTTTCTCTCTTTCTCTTCCCCCCCCCCTCTCTCCCCCTCTCTCATGCTCGCTCCCTCGGTTTCCGATCACACGCACGAGAATACTCATCTGCCATCGTGCTCCGCGATACCCGGTTTTTCGAAGCGATTCTCATAATCGATTCATCTTACCCGGAAACCCCCGAGAATCGCTTTATATTCCGCGACTGCGGGTTCGCGAGCGCGCGCCGATCGATAATTATAAATTCGTATAATAATTTTTAAAAAATAGTCCGACGATTCCTATCGGATAATTAATGTCACGTATGAGGAACGGATTGCAGATGCCGTTTGTACGCAGCGAGTTCGTTCTTCAATTAACATCGCTATGAGGGAGATGCGCGATAAATGTCCGTCGATTAAAAAAGTCATCAGTGCAACGACCGTTAGTAACGGCGAATCTAAATTAATCTCTACTTTGTTTTCGCGTTTTTTATTCGAACTAGGCATCGGGTGCTTTAGACGCTTTCGTGTCATTCCCGTCAACGATTATTTTTTTATTTCCAAAACAGAAATACCAATTTTTCTATGACATTATTCATCTGCGGGGGGGTTTAAACATTTTGCGACATCATTTCGAGAATTTTTTACTATCGATTCGCCGTTCGATAAATTAGGGTAATTCCGGGGGAATTGGCCATAGAGGAGAAATGATCAATAGAAATATTTCATAGAACCGCGTACTCAATGTCAATAATGTTGAAGTTTGCATCGTTAATCGAAAAATAATAAAAATGAAGGAATAACAAAAAAATCGTTGCGCTCCAACGTTGCAAAATTCAACGTCATAAATGTCACCTGTTACTGCTTAATTCGGTCTTGCATCGTGCGCAGGCGTAACGGTACCAGCAAAAGTTTGGAAAGAAACATTCAAAAAGAAAGTAAAATTCTTTTTCATTGTTTTGTCTACTGCTAATTTTTTGAAGGGTTCATGTTCTACATTGTGGTGATGTTATTTTGTAAAAGAAATTGTTGTTGTTGTCTATCTTGAATAGTTCACGAACAGTGCTTTGTTAAAACCTCAAGATCTCGCATGTATTGTTTCTACTTGGTTACATTTTAGATGTGGCCATCTATACCGGAAGATTAGGAGAGACGGCTTACGAGAAAGTTAAAAAGTTAAAAGTGAGAAAGTTAAAAATCAAAACAAAAACCTAAGGAACAAACCGAGAGTAAAATTAGGTACTGGCCAACCCCGCTCTATTCCTATGGCCATCACACCGGGATACTCCAGGAGAGATGGCCAATTGTGATTTATAAAAAATACTCATTTTAAGGTTGATCTCATAAGAGTTTGTTTTATTTTCGTACATTATCTTAAACTGAAATGTTCAAAGTTTAACTACAAATAGTAATAAGTGAAGAAGCGTTTGTGCTTCTATTTTGACTCATCCTTGAATAAACAGTTGCTAACTACCCCGGACTTACCCTAATACACATAGGCTGTAACAACATAGATCGGACGCGTTTTTTAAATTATTTTAATTTTTTTTTTTGTTCAGCTTTTATTTTACACCCATTTATTAAAAGTAAAATTCTGTTGCTTGCTGTTAAGGAATTTCGGCACAATTAACGAAATGTTAATATTTAATTCAAATGCATTCAGTAAATTGTTTGTCATATACTGATTGCATCCTCAACATTTTTAATCAATCGTCTACAGCATTTCTATAAAATTTACGATTGAAAAAAAATACTTTTTGACGTAGGTACATTATGACATTGATGACGACATTTTCATAATGTACTAAGTGATTTGACAGTTCTTCATAACACTTTAAACTTTTTTTCACACAATTTTGTGCGTAGAACTGCCATTCAGCGATAAGCGTAGGCATCTCCCCATGTTAAAAAGTTTTTCTTCAATGGCAAATTTCACGGCACTGTGTAGACGATCGATATATAATTTGGAGGGTGAATTCAGTATACAACAAAGCATTTACTGTATAGATTTCAATCAAATGATAACATTTCGTCAATTGTCCCGAAACTTCTGAAATTAAAATTCTCATTTTTCTCATATCAGCTTCAGTGGTAATGTCCATTTACACGCTACTCTCGCAAAACATACCGTCTCCCACTTTTTGCATAAGATCGTAATTTCCGTCCTTGCATTCTTGCGTTTACGCCTTATCAACTGGAAAATCGTCTCGAAGTGGATCATGAAGCAGTTGACCGTTGATTCCGTGTTACAATGAATAATCCCGCGTAATTTGTAATCGCGATCCTGGGACCGAGTGAATGCACTCAAACGTGCGGATATATTACGCTGTATACAACGGAGAAGCATCGATCGGCGAGTGTGTGTACACGAGGAAGGAGGCGAATGCAAATACTCGGGGGATAATTATCAAACTCCATTTGAATGTGGACGATAATAATGATGATTATATTGTAGTCGAAGGTGGAATAGTGGGCAGGCGTTCGGAGTGGCGAGGATGAGGGGTATGTGAGTGAAGTCAAGAGAGAGAAAATGACGTAGAGAGGCGAGGAGCCAAAGACAAGGAGGGGCGGAAAGAGAAAGAGAAAGAGAGAGAGAGAGAGAGAGAGAGAGAGAGAGAGAGAGAGAGAGAGAGAAGAATAAATTACGGGTTTGCGCCGACGAGGTCCCAAGGGAACGTACAGGGTGTCTCCTTTTGAACGAACCGATGAAATATCTCGAGAACGGTATTCTTGATCGAAAAATATTCGAACGACAAGTGCGCACGTTTTTCCGGGGTCAACGTTGCCGCTAGAGGAAAGAAACTCCAATATGTTTTTTTTTCTCGCTCACGTTTATTCCGTTTAATGGAATCCTATTCAGTTTTTATCACAATCAATTGTCACCGAATGGAAAATGGGTCGACAAAAATGGACCGTAGCTGTTTGGAATTTTTTTTTATCGGGGCTACCCTTTTCGAGAAACGTCATAATGACGTTTCGAATACAACATCCTGCATACAGACACACAGACATATATGCAGAGTGGTTACTTTGAAGCTGTACTTCGAGTAACTCAAATGCAAAATTGTGTCTCCAATGTCTCTAAAATCACCTTTCGATAAATGAGGGTTAACATATTTAAAACGGGACACTACTGTGACGGGTAAAAAAATCGATTTTTTGCTATTTCTCAAAGTATACACATCCGAGAATGTGTGAAAAAATGTTTAAGTTTAAATATTGACAATTGACCAAACTACAGGCGATTTAGTGAGAGCAGGTAGCGCGACGATTTACGTAAACTAAAACTTTCAATCGCGTTTTTTTTCGAAACGACTTTTTTCGACCTGGCCTAAATCATAACTGTAACTATAATTGGCCGATTTCCGTAGCCGTTTTTTTTTTCATTTCGTCCTTTTCAAGCCCCTGAACTAAGGTGAAATTTTCGCCAAAATTACACTTTTTTTAACACCCGCTATTTTGTGAATTTTTTCATACAAAAAGCAGCTCCATAAAGCGAGAACTACATTTATATACATTATAAAACTTTTTAATTTTTACTTTTAAAGGGAACTATTGGCAAGTTATCGATCCGGTCGTTAGACCAATTTATTATTCAGAGGCTTTAAAAATTAAATAAAAAATTAAGTACATTAAAAATTAACAACGTTATTAAAATACAATAAGATCTTAATAACGATGTGAATTTTTATTTTTTTTTTCATAAAAATTTACACGAAATAACTTCAACGTATACTTAACAACATACCTTTTTTCCACACACCAAATAAATAATCTAGTAGAAAAAAACAACTTGGAAAAAACGACCCTTTTCGGCCCGTCACAGTGGTGTCCCTCAAATAAACGTTATATCAAGAACCATCTCATCGCCAAAATCAATAACTCGTTGAAAATAAAAAATTAAAGATCGCACCGAAAATAGATGGGCTGATAGGTAACATTGCATAAATGTAACAAGTTTGAAGTATCCTTTCTCCATATATATTCAAAGTAAGCTCGTGTTCGGCAGACTTCTCTCGACGTAGAACGAGAAATGGAGGTCCGTGCTCGCGTTCGAGAGATACCGATCGCTCGAAACTCGACAGGCGGCTTACGTGCGATAAACGTAGGTATATCGATGCTTCAAAAGCAAAATGTCTCGAGCAGCATCGATTCTCGTGTTCGAATAGCCTCAGTTACGTCCTTTCGCATCCAATATAGACATATGACCATACACGCATGTAGCTATCTATGTGGCCGTATGTGTACGGCATATAGTCTACCCATGTATATCGAGGGCGCCATCCGTCCAGCTGCCTGTTTCCGCACTCTCTCATTGGTTACACCACTACCGAATACGTACGAGTCCCTTGATCGAATAAGAGAATCAGCCTGCCCTGCAGCAGTCACCTCCTCGCCCACGCGGTCTACGCACGTATATGTATACGTATTCTTGCCCCCGCAGGCTTCAACGCACGCACACGGGGCAATCGGCAATAGGCCTGTAATTTCTCATTGCCTTGACGTAATCAGCGCGAAATTCGTAGAAACGATTTTAAGGATACGAGCCCATAGACGCACCATTAGACGGCGTTTCCGTTCCGGGACGCGATCGGAAGTTATGGCTGAGGAGGTGGGAAAATGATTTTTTCGGGAGGTTCTGTGGGCTGTTGGAAAAAGCTAGTAAATGGTGTAGTAAGCGCGGAGTGAATCGTGAATTGAGGTAGTATGAGAGGGTGACGAGTTTGGTTGATGAGCGAGGTAACTCGGGGCAATATTGTAGTTAGTAAGGTAGTACCTCCACAGAAGAGTTGAATTAAGAAATGGTTGAAATTTGACATATATGTTATTCAATACATTATCCAAACATCTGTGCAATTTGAAGAAGTTTGACCACCCCAAACCTGAGATATTTACACATAAAGTTGGCTTGGTTTACACGCAACAAATGCGTTATGATTGGCAAACAGAGCATCATTAATTTTACCGTCAAAACTAAAATTAAGAAATTGATAAAAAACGAGGATAACCTAGAGTAACATATCACGAATAATGTGAAAAAAATGAGAATGATTCGCCATCTAGTTTCCAAGATATAACCATGAAAAGCCCTCACAATTTTGGTGCAAAGCCTGGCAAAGCCTGGAAAAAAAACAATTGGGGCAAAGCCTGGACAGTCCCGGCAAAAAGTTTACTGGCAATGGTAGATCAAAAACACAATATAAAATATATTTTACGGCAATAAATGATATCCATCGTATTATCTACTAGTACCGAGTCAATATTGCGTAGTTTTTAATTTTATTTATTACTAATTAAACCAATTATCAATCTTTTAAACATGAACATGGTATGTAAACTTTTGGTTGAGATTTTCGCAGAGGAACTACCTTAATTACGATTATCATGGTGTTGAAGTTTACATCGGTGGAATGCAAAGAAAGGTATGCTTTTTCAATGCTCAATTTTTTTTGCTGACTTCGATTGTCTATTTTTATTAGAGATTCTTAAGGGGGTTGCCCTCCCTGGAAACCACAAAAAATCTTTTTTTTTAAATATTGTTATAGTGTGAACTTTCAAGAATATTTAAAGACCAACCGGACCCTGATATTCTAAAAATTGACGAAGTTACAAATATTTTAGTGGAACAGTGTGCGTCGGGTTTGAACGCGATTATCTCAAAACTGCATATCTTGACACGGGGGGATTGATATCTTGAGTAACTTTCACACTATTGATTTGAATTTGCACAGCGTTCAAACAGTAGTCATTTTCAGTTCGCGATGGCATTTTTTAATTGGATGAACCATTTGTCGATAACAATGACTTCATCATGCTATTTTTTAAGAGAAATATGAGGTTTTCTTTGAAGAAGCTGTCATTTTTCGTATTTTTCGAAATTTCGAAAAATGGATCGTGAACACATAGCCAGTTGGATATATTTGAAGGAAAAATGTTTTGTTTTCATTTTAGATTACATTTGAACCTGGTAGAGATCCCGCCGTTTCGGGCCTCGCCGCTGGAGGACTGCAACACCAACTGCAGCACCACAAACACTGAAAGATTTTCTTCCGAAAAAATTACATTGTAACCACAAACATGTTCACAACATGCTGGGAGAAAATTAATTTATTCCAACCAATGTGTTACTAGAAAAAATGCATCATTCTGACCCTTCAAATTGGGCTTCTAGAGAGAGATACCCCGTTAACGGGTTAAAGCTAGCTAGGTAGGTAAAAAATGCATTTTCCAAGAATATTTTTATTCGACACTATCACCTTTTAGCTATATTCCCTAAAAATGTCATTGGAATATTCCTAAAATTGAATGAGCTACATCTTCCAATAGTCAGCCGGGCAAGCGGTAGCAGCACCATACTTCAAACTTTAAACGCGTTTTTCTCGAAACGCTGTTTTCAAAGTCGGTGGACATGATATCTCGAAAACCACTTGATGGATTGTTTCCAAATTCACAGGAGATACGATGAGAAACATTTAAAGATCGTTGACGATCTCACTTTAAAAAAATCGATCTCCATTTTTTAATAGTTACGTAAAAATGACGACTTTTTCATAGATTTTGTATGCTCGGGATTCATTACGTCGCCACGTGGGCAAAAAAAATTATTTAAAAAATCGACGATCGTCAACGACTCGTATTTATTGTTAACTTGAATAACCCGTTTGGTTTTCGTATTTCGGATGGACCGTTTAAGCTGAAGAGTTGTTCTTGTTTTTTTGTGATTTTTTTAAAAGGCTCTCACTATATGTACTTTTCTGTTTAAGGGGTTACCCCCACTTGCGATTTTGAAAAAATCGATTTTTTTTATTGCATTTTTTTCTCAAATTGGCACTTCTGAAGTCGGTGACCAAGATTACTCGAACACTAATGAACCGATCTTCTTGAAATTTTGCAGGCTTATTTAATACATAAAAATGTAGTCTTTAATCGTTCGATTTTTTTCGTTAAAATCGAACCATTAACTTTGACTGTCCGCCATTTTGTGAAAAATGAATACTTTTTAAAATCCTTCGATTAAAGACTAGTTTATACTTATATTTGACTAAATCCATCCGCATTTTTTTTCAGATGATCCACTTCGCCGCAATGTTGGTCACCGCAAACCGTGTATATAAAAACATTATTTCATTGACGGCCATTTGCCACTAAACAATGTAATATTTTTCAATAAAACAATTACTGAAAGTTCTTCAAGATGTGTTCTTTAAGATGGTATATTGATCGATTAAAAAAGTTTTGTAGTTTTCTTTAAAAAAATTCATGAAAAAGGCCTTTTTTTGCGCTACAAGTGGGGGTAACGCCTTAAAAAAATGCGTTTCTTATTCAGCTAACGTTTTGCAGAAAAAAATCAGCTCTTAGCTGTTCTTTCCGGGTCTTTAGGTAGATGTAGCCCCTAAATTTGCAATAAAGACTTCGGTTGATTAAAAAAAAACAAGAAATCAAAAATGGAGAAAAACATTTTTGTATTGCAACGATGCAAGCTTTATGATGAGAATCTAATGTACGAGCGTGACGTTCGAGTATAGGGATCCAATGCGATGATCCATTGGATCCCTATAAGGAAGTACGGACAATCAATAGATTCCAATTGGATACCTATAACAATTTCTGCTTGGGAAGCGAAAACTTTTTTCAATTTGTCTATTTGTTCATTGATATTATTCACCAAAACTTTTCCTCACCTGTTTACGTTATGTATCTCTACTGATGTTATCAAAACCCATAAAATTTTTTTTTGTTGTTTCAAGCACAAGAGTACGAGCAAACTGACGTAGCTCTTTTGTATCCAGCCCGCCAACGAGCAACTGCCCAGTTCCCAACTCTTTTTCAGCGAAGTCGTTTGGATTTCAATTATATATATATATATATATATATATATATATATATATATATATATATATATATATATATATATATATATATCGAGAGCACGAGCTGCGGAGCAATAGAATCGAACTAATCGCGGTTCCATCGACAGTTTCGAAGTTTTGTCTTTTATTTCTATTTTCAATATCACCTCTCTCGAGAATTCGTAGGGCGGTGCATATTACATACTCGTTTAAAGATAGAGCCGATAACAACGCACGGCAATACTCTTTATCCTTCCCACATGCTTCCCTTTTCCTCGCAGGCTCCCGCATATGCTCCCCGCGCCGCAAAACGTTCGCGCAAAATGCTCACAGGAGTGAGAGAAAAGTGGCGAGATTATGGGAACGATAGCGTCGCACACGCTCTCCATGCAAGTCAGCCCGTGACCAATGTGTCGTTTCCATCTCCTTCTCCACCTTGCCGAGCTATATCTCACAAATGTACTTTTCCGTCGGGAGGCACTTAATTATACGATCGTCGTTGCTCTCGTCGTAACGTCGAGTATGTGCGGACACCTTTCGCGCGATTCGCCATCTTTTTTGTTTTTGCCATCCATCGAGGACCACGCGTCTTTCATCGTCACACACAAGTGCAGTAAAATCGATGGAGTATATATAGATTCGATCTATGGATACTGGCTCAGTTTTTAGCAGATTCTCTACACTGAGAAAAGAAAATCGTTGAATGTGCAAAAAGCATTTTGTTGTCTCGAAATTTTGTTGTTTTAACAGTTGCTCAGACATGCTAAATAAGCTACAGTTTACACCACTAAAACTATCAGTTAGATTGACGAAACGTGTTTTATGCCAACCAAAAATCAAGTTGAACGTATTTAAAGATACATTTTGTTAAACCAACTGAATTTTGGATGGATGAACGAATTTTTTTGTTCAGTGTAACCTTGTACAATAATTGTTGGTCACAAAAAAGCCAGACCAGCGTTTTTGTTTTCGTTTTTTTATAGACGTGCCGAAAATTTTAATTTGTAGATATTTTGTCTTTTAAAAAATAAAAATCCGAAGCCAAATGTCTTCAAAATAACTAACCTTGGACGGATACATACAAAGGAAAAGTCACGTCCAAAAGGACAATTTCTCGTATCAAAACCTATCCGAATTGTGACGTTAAAGTTGGCATCGATAGAATGCAATAAAAATAATTTAATTGCTTCAATCTTTTTGCCCAATTTTGGCTTCGAAAATCACTCAAATGTTTTTACATATTCTTATTAGAGATTTTTTTATCCCAAATTTCGAAAACAAGGCATGAGGTAATGATGAAAATAATGAAATTAAAAAGGAAGAAGAAAAATCGTTGCATTGGAACTATACAAACTTCAACGTCTTTCCGAATCACCCCCATGTATGTTCTATTAACTTTTCAGTTTTCGAGAAAAAGGCATTTTTTAGTTTTCTTTCGAGTTTTCCTGTTGCATAAGTTTTTATTCATTTCCCTTTTGTGTATCTACGTACTTTCCTCTTTCAAATTTTTAAGAATGGGAGTCGTTTAGACTACTACAAGTATTTTTTTCATCATCTGAACTTTAGTGTTTGCTACTCTAAAACCTATTTTGACACTTTTGATCAAAATCTAACGTAGTCACGTCAGTGTGCAGTTAGCCATTTATTTATCACTGAACAAAGCACCTCACAACTAAAACCCAAGTAAAAAAGATCGCGAGGAAAGTACATACGCAAAAGAGAAATAGAAAAAAATTATTTATTCTCGAAAACTGAAAAAAATCGTAGAACATACATTAGATTCGGAAAGGTATCCATACGAGGCATCTTAATTTTTCTTTGAAACGTTATTTTTCCGACCACCCCCTATATTTATAAAGAGTTTCCCATTTTACAAAAACATTCAAATAAATCGAAAAGATAAGGTCGTTAAAAAAGTATTTCCTCCAAAAGTTGTATTTGCTTTGAGAGAAACATCCAATGGTAATTCCAATTTTTTTTTTTGGTCGACAAGTTTACGAGATACAGCGAGGTAACTCAATTTTTTAAACGAAAAGGGGTCTAGAGTTGAATTTATGAAGTGACTAGACTTGAATTTTTATTTTTGTAAAAATAGGTAATCAAAATTCGAAATCAAGCAAAAAGAGAAAAACAATTCTTTAGCTCGAAAATAAAGATAGTTACAGCAATTTGAAGGTTTTGAAAATATCGCACGCTACATACTTTCCAGTGATGATATATGGAGGGTGTATGTTAACTACTAGTTTTTCCCGTCTTGAGGATATAGGGTGTCTCTTTCCGATAACAATAAACAGAATATATATAACAGTAAGATAGCAGTCAATTATGGCCTCAAAGTTTCGGCGTCCACAAGCGAGGGCGAGCGCGGGTTCGACTCCACGTTCGGGCAACTGAATTTTTTTCGGTGTATGATGAACACGAATAATTCATTTTCAAACGGATTATACTGTTCAATAATTTTTATTCATTACATGTAAGTATCAGTCTTTCTTTTTTTCATTCTGAGCGTTAGTTTCTTTACTCTCGTTTAGCATTTTCGTGCTCACTAGATGTTAATTATTGAATAAAAAATAATCGGAAAAAACATTTTTTGGTGTGCCGAAACCACTGGGCTATTGTTTACTCGGCGTCGGACTTTACTCGTGAATATCTCGGCCAATATTTGTCGCACGACATTAAAAAAAAGGGTTTTGCTTAGAAACAGAGACACCCTACGCCCACAAACAAAAAACTAGTTGTTAAGATACACCCTGTATACGCCCTACCGGTCAAAAGTTTTCGGACACTTCAGATAATTGCAAAACATTCGATCACTGGATAATTGTCAAATAACGTTAGAATGATATAATTCATTTAATTTATTATTTTCCGAAGATACTATACAGCTCTAATGAATTACAAAATATATGCTGCAGAACATATTCAAATATATATATATATATATATATTAGGGTGGCACAATTGTGAGCTCTATTTTTTTCCTTTTTCTCACCATCCAATTATCTTCTTCAAAGAAAAAAAAAACATT
>OX101788.1:10783827-10873827 GCA_944452715.1 Ophion slaviceki | reverse complement strand
GACTGTGAAAATAACGCGAACGATTTTACGTATTCTCATTAGAGATTCACGACCTACATTTGCAAAAAAAACTTCGGACAATGAAAATAATTAAAAGATAAAAAATTAAGAAAAAAAGATCGTTGCATTGCAGCGATGCAAACTTCAACGTAATTTTTTTTGCGCTTTTATCTATTGTAATTCGGGGACATTGTTGGTGCTTTAGGGATGTAGGGGAGGTACGGTTCCAGGAAAATATAGCTGAAATTAATAATTCTCAAACGTCGGGAATAAGCAAACAAATATCATACAATACTTCCCAAGTTTTCAAACTGCCATGACTTCCTTATTTTTCAAGCTAGACACACTTTTTTCTGATAGATTCATGTCAAAATCAGCTATTTTTTGGCGAAGCGAGAACTATGCGCTTCCATTTAAAAAATCCACTAAAAAAAATTCCATTCCATTTCCATTTAATTCCACTTCCACTTCCACTTCCATTTTAAAAAATAATTGTTTTTTCCATCAAATGTCGCCCTTCAATCCATAAAACTTTCGTACGAAACATGGTTTTGAGCGACCTCAACTTTTCGAATTATTCCAATGCTTATTTGAAAATGGGACACCCTGTATGGCCCAGACGTAGAGGAAAATCAGCCGTAAGTGGTGCAAGTAATCGCTCATATTTTATTTACTGGGGCAAAAGTCTCGAGAGTGAATATGCCGCGCCTGACGGCTGGCGCAATTCTCGAACCGTGCAACTGTTTACAGCGTTGCCGTAGTTTAGTAAGGATCCATTGGAGAGCCGAATGAGATGAGCAGAATTTCAATACGTTACAATTAACAACTACGCAGTTAACGATTTAGCAATTGTTCCTAAAATTTTTGTCATACATAAATTATTTACTTAAATTCTTCTTTTAGATTTTATATATTTTATTTTATATTTATTAGATTTATTATTTTAGATTTTATATCTTTTAGTTTATAATTATTATATCTATTATTTAATATTTTTTCTCCTTTATTGTATATCTATCGTAGTAGTATTAGTATTTTATTCCTTGTATACCTTTTTCAATGGTGTTTACATAGATGCCCCTCTCTTTTCATACACATTAATTATTTTACATTGGTTTTCTTTCATCTATCCCAGTTGCTAGTTTCTCAAATTGTCTGATGTAATTGCATAGTTAACTTGCCGCGTGCATTTTCAGTTGCGCTTCTATTTTCCGGTCAATTTCTGACCCTCTGCTAAAGGGTGTCTCATAATGACCTGACATTTTTATTTCTTAATAAAACGTACTATTTATTTGAAAAGTACAAATATTTTAATTTTAATATAAGATACACACATGGAGGTTATGTGTGGAACACAATATCTGATAAATGGCCGCCTCGTCCCTGTTTGCAAACATTCACTCTTTTGACGAAATTGTCAATAACATTTTGGCATAATTGGGGACTAATTTCATTAATGGTGCGTCCAATTGCTTCCTTGAGCTCCGGAATGGCCTGCGGATTATTGGCATACACTTTTCCTTTCAGAAAACCCCAATACTTTTCCACGTGCATACCCGTTTTCCTATGTTTATTTTTCTTGGCGTATGTTGATGCATAGATTTTTTTTCGAACGTATTGAAGTTTTTGTTCATTTTTAATTTTTATGCCTCTATCTATTTTTCCTTCGAGTTCCCTTACATTTCCATTTTATACGGCTTGCCAGATTGCCTTCATTTGTATTATATTCATTATTTTATATTTTAGATATTTTATTTCATATTTATTTTTTCATATTTCAGATATTTTATTTTATATTTATTTTATACCGTAGATCGTTCATTTTATATTTTACTTTAGATATACTAGATACATACTTTAGATTTCTATCTAAAACATTCTGTACCATTTTGTCATTATGCTTTTTCGCAAAATCTGAGTAAATTTATAGAAAAAATTCAAATAATTCGACTAAAATATATTTAAAATCTATTTTATTTATAAAATATTTAAATAAAAATTATTCAACAACTACTAGATCGATGGCAAATTTCGCGACAAGGTAGAGAACCAACAAAGAATGCATCAAATCTTTATCGTCGCGCCAGCACTCCCTAAGACTCCTTAATACACCTTTGATCCTCCGGATGGCCTTGAGACGACTGTAATCTGCACCAGGTGCGAACTAATTGGACAAAAAGGTCGAAGATCGCTGCACCACGTACGCAAATGAAAGCATTTCATTCGACGCAAAATCTCATAAAATTCCACGCGGTACAACTCTGCGCCACCAGCGTTCCACAAATTCAACATTTTACTTTATCCCGAAGCACAACGTTGAAATAAATCGAATCGTGCGGAAAAGTTACTTCCCAAACGACACGCGAATGAAACTACTTGAATTCGTTGTAGAAAATTTAAATCTCTTCGCTCGCGAATGCTCCCACATCCTCGAGATTCTCATGGGGCTCATTGTCGAAGCGCGTTAAAATATTCGTAGATCTCCATAAACGTGGGATCGTGAAAATGCATGAATATCCTTTTTCAACGATACGAGAGCCGGTGAGCGAGAGGGGAAGAAGCTTTGAAACGCGTTTATTCCCACACACCCCTCTGTGTTCACGGTGGCTGGGATTTCTGCAGTACATCCGTAAGATTGCGAATAAAGGTGGTATACAGAAGCGAGAGGTATCGCAGGGACGTTTGTATAGCGAGAGGATGGCAGCTCTATCGCCAGCCCTTCGCCAACTTTTCCCCTTCGTCGCAGTCGCGCTATCGCCTTCATTTTCTGTCTTCCTCCATCTACTTTTTTACATCTTTTTTATCATTTCCAACGCGATCGTGCGACAAGCAGATGTCGCGAAAATCGTTTCTCGAACAAGTAAGAAAATAAAAACGGGAAAAAGAAACGGCCAAGTCTGCCGAGTTCGACGTACGAGGTGGAATAAAAAAAAAAGCTGCGGTAAATAAAGAATCTCAGAAAATTTATGGAGGCCCAGTTTCGCGAGGTGGACTCTCTCAGCGGGCAGAAATCGAAGGTGAGTACGCCGGTGAAATGCGATACCGTGTGTTGGTGCGTATACGCGGCATGGAAGAAAGGAGGGGGGGATGGAGCGCGGAGAAGAAAGCGGCCGGGGGAGCGCGCGCGACCGCCTTGACGCTCATGATTCACCGGACCTCATTACTCAAGCAGCTTTTTTACTTTAATCACATTAATGAAGCATTTAATCTCGCCGCGTGTTTTACAAGCTCGTCGGTGTGTGGCCCATCCGCGCTACGCGTTTTGACGAGAAATATATATACCCGTACCGCTCTTCCTTTTCTCTCCTTTCCGTCACCTCTTTTTATCAACTTCTTCCTCAACTTTTACAACCGTACATTCGTCATGATCGTTATCATTATTTTTAATATTTGACACTATATTTTCAGACTCTTGGTGATACAGTTTAACAATCGGGAGCTTTCACTAAGTTCGACTTTTAAAATTTGTTAACATTGCGCTTCGTTTCACGAATGACCGAACAACTTTTGTAGTCTTGGGAATAATCACTTTCTGCGCTGTTGCATTGACTTGAGAGGCTAGTGTGGTAAGTGCATATGTTTCGTGAGTTGAAGACATATTTTTTTAAGACGGAATGACACCTCATCGCGGTCGGTATGGTAGAACAATTATAGATTCCCAAAAATCTCTGAAACGGCTCTTCAGATCCCGTCGAAACTTTGCCAAACGACGTCAAATAGATAGACGAATAGCTTCTAGCCCCTCAAATTTTCTAAATTTGAGAAAAAAAAAACTAGATTGGCTTATGATAAGCCAATCTACATTTTTTTTCTCAAGTTCAGAAAATTTGAGGGGCTAGAAGCTATTCGTCTATCTATTTGACGTCGTTTGGCAAAGTTTCGACGGGATCTGAAGAGCCGTTTCAGAGATTTTTGGGAATCTATAATTGTTCTACCATACCGACCGCGATGAGGTGTCATTCCGTCTTAAATAGCGCGCGAGACTATGTCTCGAACTTGCATGGGTATAAGAAATTTTTATTTTTATTACTATTATTCTATCATCATGACCATCAAAACCATTGATATTACTTTTAGATTTTTCATTCGACTATTATTCACGTCTATTATTATTATTATTGCAATATTATTGGAATCGTTGTTCGGCTATTATTCTCACCTATTATTACTATTATTATTAGAATCCTCATTTGATGATTTTTCTCACGTATTATGATAATAATTTTTAGAATCCTTATTTGACTATTATTCTCACCTATTACTATTGTTATTGCATTTCTTATTGACTATTATTTATTTTTGTTTTTTTTACCTATTATTTTTGTTATAAGTATCTTTATTCGACTATTATTCTCACCTATCACTATTATTATTCGAATTCTTAATTGACTATTATTCTCATCTATTATTTTTATTATTAGAATTGTTATTGAACTATTTTTCTCATCTACTACTATTATTACTAGAAATGTTATTTGACTATTATTCTTACCTATTATTATTATTATTTATTTTTATTTTTATTTTACTATTATTCTCACCTACTACTATTATTATTATTTGAATTGTTAGTTGAATATTATTCTCCGCTATTATTGTTATTATTATATTGTTGTTGTTACATTATTATTATTAGCATTGTTGTTTGACTATTATTCTTACTTATCATTATTAATATTATGATTACTAGAATTGTTATTTAACTAGTATTCTCAACTAATGTTATTATTATTTATATCATGATCATAACAACACCAGTATCAATATTAGTATTTATATTTTACGATAGAATATACATATAAACTATACGTGTACGTGGAATTTTTTGTAAGAACGATTTTTTTTACAAACCGGGATACACAAGCACCCGGGGTGATTCCCAACAGTTGCGCCTCGTTTATACTCGTTTTACACCTGTAAAGCGTAGGTAGGTGAGCCTCCCATTCAACGATATGTTTTATTAGTTACCCGGGGCGTCCGCGTGAATCACAACCCTCCGTATCTCCGGCCGCCCTCCCCCCTTTATACACATCCCGCGCCTATGCGATCTCCGCCTATTACGATAATATATTGTATCGAAATTGATCCGTTTACCGCAAAATTATGTACATTATATTTATCCTCGTATCATACATGCACACGATATTCTTATTCGCTGTAATTTTTCCCGTCTATAGACAGTAAATAAGAGAATCTTGTGGGCATCACAGGTGTGCCTGTGTGTATGTGGGTCTACGTGCCGTTGCCCACTTACATTATGACGTGAACGGTGGATGCTCACGTGTGCGATGCGGCACTCGGGGCGGTCCGACGTCACTTACCTGAAACAATAAATTGAAGAGAACACCGGTTAAACACGACGTGCATATTACGTGCCTGTTTTTGTATATATGCATACAGATATATGTAAACGCCGAAGCCTTTGAAATTACCGTTGAATAAATATTTATGTAACATTTTTGACTGCTTTTTTTACATTATGGTATTTTATATTTTAGGTTATATTTATATGAACTTTCAAATTACCTTTATATTTAAATACTCATATAAAACTTACTTATATTTCGTGTTTTGTATTTTTGTACTGTATATTTTACATTTTATATTTATATGAAATTCAAAAATACCTTTATATTTAAATATTGGTATAAAATTTATTAAGATCGTTCTAAAAACAGCCAAACGTGCTGAAAGTCAACATTGTGTAGAAAGACGAGGATAGACATAACGTGGACAATTGACAGGATAAACTTTACCACGACACAAAGATCGTCAGCCTGATACAACGCAACGATACTTCTCGTCTGGAGGCCTCTCTCCAGGGTCGTGCGCACGTGTAAGGACTCGGAGCAAGACGGATAAATAATACGAATGTATATTTATATTCGCGGCTATATGTATATTCAGGAGGGACGTTTCTGTATGTCGTTTGTGCAATTGTACCTTGAAAATGGTATGTATCTATGGAAATAATATTGTTATCGGGTAGTCGCGAAAGGTTAATTGGCGCAAATATGTAAGTAAACGCTGAGTTTATCACGGCGATTGCCGACCGAGTAATCGGCAGTTGCTACAATTTTGCTAATTAATGCGTACGCGCGCTGACATATAAATATTTTACTTGCATCGATCCCACATCTGTTCGACTTTTTCGCTGACTGCGATATGGCGTTATAAATATTCGGACGGGCGTTGAAGTTTTTGTAGAGTCTAATTCGCGTTTAGGCAATTATTACGGTCACCGCAGGACAATAAGGGGCGAAAAAAAATTGAAAAAACGCACGACTGTCAAGTTTACATCGATATTTTTTCTGCTTTTTCATTTCGCAATTTTTTTCATTAACCAAAGCCTTTTTGAAAATTTAGGTCGTGAATTTCTAATGGCGATACGTAAAATCGGCAAACAAATTTTGAGCAATTAACACGAATGAATTTTCGTTGCATTCCAACGATGCAAATTTCAACATCGCAAAAATAGACTTTTCGTTAGACGAGACTCGCGAAGTTTTGAAAAATCGATTTTAAATTCAATATTGCAAATTACGTATGTACCTGGGCAAGCTTACGGAAGTCTAAATAAATACTTGGTCCGACACGTACTTGGCAGTTCTTTTTTCTCCGTTCGTGCCAATGTGACGTGCGTGACAGTCGACGTTTTTTATTGCAGCAGCGACGGGGACTTCCGTGAGCAGACGTTTCGACGAATTATTATTATTGTTTTTTTTTGCACATTGTACGACGAAAACGGATCGCGACGCATTTGATGATTTACCCGTCAATTCGTCAGAACGTCGACGAGGTTATTCATCGCCGCACTTTTTCGGAGTTTCGTCACACTGGCGGAAATCGCCTCAGTGCGCGACAGCATAGACAGAATTTTAGCAGCGGCGGAAAAAAAAGGAAGAATTCTGTCGGCCCGCACTCCTCCGATCCGTTCACCGATCGTATGTTTGTTTTTCCGACTTTTTTTTTCGCCACCGTGAAATTTCGTTCGTTTGTTTTTTTGTTTTGACCGCGTCACCAAATCGGACAATTCGGGGGCCATGCGTGTGCGCACATTTTTGGCGTGACGCGCGCGCTACGCACCGCGTCGTTCGCACGTCGGCATTGATTGCTCAAAACAAATGCACGTGGATCATTTCAATTTATTTGATTGCGGATAAGACCCGGGCTCTTCGATTTTGTTCTCTCAATTTTGGTTTTCACTCGTCACAAATTGGAGATACGAGATCAGTGGCAGTGTGGCGATGAATCGTTTTGACATCATTTTAGCGCAGTTAGCAAAAAAAAGTGCCCACAAACAGATAAAGTCGTTATCGTATAATAAATGTTATTCTGTCACAGGAAATCGCTCCTTTCCCCTAGAGGATTCTAAAATTTATAAATCTTTTGATTATTCCAAACAAATGTTGTAAAAAAAAAAACAATTTATCGCAACAACGCGATCTGTACACCAGACTGCGAATAAAATCGCGCAATAATTCCACGAGAAACAAAGTGTTACAGAAACATTACACCGACAGCGCAGCTCTTGTGCCAATTCTATTTCCGAGCAGGACCGCGGAATACGTGAAAAGATCGAGTGGACGAACGTACGGAATGTTTGTTAACGTCGATTCTTGTAAAAAGTGTCCACAACCACCGGTCCCGTGACATTGAGCAATGCGAAAGAGAAGGGCTAAATTTGCAAAATCAGCGCGATGCGAAAGAGCCGGATCGCGAGTATTTCAGCGACAGAGAGGATAAACCATACTGGCTTGGAGCCACGGCATAAATATAATAGGAAGGTAGGCCGCAGCGGCGTGATGTTCGCTCGGCATTGCCCGCCGAGCCGTCACGGGCTCGCTCTTTCTCACTCTTCTATCTCTCTCTCTCTCTTTGATGTTGGCTGCGATGAGAGTACGGCCCTGATGGAGGGGAATTTGCGAGGTTATTGGGTGGGAGGAAGACGGGATTAACGAAGGAATGAGTTGCGACGTGATAGAGTTGAAAGCAGCGTGGTATGTGAACTGACGAACGTAAGGGCTCGACGATAACGTGTCTCCGTGAGGTGAGGAGGGCTTGAGCCCTTTCGTTTGGAACGAAAGAAGAGGTTCCCGAGTGTACGAATAGTCGAGAGTGTAGGAGAAAAAAGAGAGAGATAGGGAGTCGAAAGAACGGAGTTGCACGCCGCGAAACACGTAGAAACGGCCGAATGATCGATGAGATTCTGCGCCGTAGAGGGCATCTACGTTGAATCTTCTCCACGCGCTCCTCTCTGCCCCACTACTTTTTCCCTCGTGCGCCCCTTCGACGTTGAGCTATATACGAGCTCGCCGTACGCGGTTCACACACGCCGTCTCCCCCCACTGCTCTCCGTCGACCAACCGTACACGTATACACCACTCATACAGGCTGGAGGCGCCCCCACCACTCAAGACTTCCCCCCACCACGCGCGTAGCGGCGCGGCGGCCAGCGCGTCAAGTGAATAGCAGGGGGGGGAGAGATCTCGACCACGTGGGCATCCCGAGAAGTTTCAGCGTAACGCCGAGGGATGGCGCCAGTGTGGAATCGGGCCGCGCGCCATCTGTGCCACGACGGCTGAAACCGCTCGCCGCAGATCTGAAAAGGCGGGAAAGCTTCGAGCGATATCGACGTTCTGGACGATAAAAACGTTATTTACTTTCCTGCCACGATACCGACACGCGAAGATTTTACGAGCGGAGTTTTCGACCGTCAGACCGGGTGATCTTGAGCTTCTGTTTTCGAGTCTTTATCGTTGACGTCAATTGTGTTGTTTTGCTCGCCAGGACTCGTCGCTGTCTTGTTGAAAATGTTTGGGCCGTCACAGTTATAAATAACGCCTGCAGGAACGAATTTGTATTCGTTTCAGAGGCGAGTGCGTGAAGGATAAGAAAATTAGGGAAGACAATAGACCGTTCGAGATAGTGGCGCCGGGGACTTAATCGTTACGAAGACACAATTGTCATACCGATCACGTACTCGATCGCGTGATCTTTTCGATGCCACGAAGCAAGAAGGAGCGATGAAGAGCTGGCGTGCGAGAGAGGGAGAGAGATAGGCGCGAGGGAAGAGCGAGGACTCAACGATCCTCTTCGTCATCGTCGTTGCATCGTGGCGAAATTTAGTTGGGCGACGTGGCGCGCGCACGCGCCCATAAAACAAGAACGCGTCGAGAATTCGCGAGGGTGGACCACCCATGGTTTCCTCCTTGGTTACCTCGGCCAGTTGCGAGAGGCGAGCACCAGCAGCGAAGACTCATTATTTTAATCACTCCTATGCCCCGACCATTAATTTTCACCGACGACGACGAAGACGACGAGGACGATGAACGATGCAGAAATAGCGCGAGGAGCACACGCCTCGGGACTTTATGAATCTGCCAGATGAGGGACCGGTGTAAATAAAAATTTGCCGTCGAGCACGTTATTTGAATAGCCGGCGGTTTCACGCCGAGTATATTACTATTATAATACAAAGTGGGTTTACATTGCGCGTGGGGTGCGAAAAAAGAAGTCGAGTGTTCGTAGAGGGGTGGCATCGCGCGGGCCAATTGCCGGGGGTGTGGAGCCGATTAAAAAAAAATAATGGCATACCCGCCTTAACGATCGTTATATAATTAGCCTGGCTTTTGTACCCCGAGTGTTCGACCACCCTGCGCGATTGCCGTATGCAGATCGAGGTAATTGAAACAACGCGCAATACGAAATAACAGCTTGTTACGCTAAGCCCTCGCGAGGTAGAAAATTCGTCTGTTGAAATGTGCAGGAGTCTCGCACGAACTCTCTTTACCCTCTAGTCATACGAACAACTGGGTTCTTCAATATAACTTTGGATAGAGATCAATCTCGTTCATCGCACTAGTGAGTAAGATAGACTGGGTACAGTTGTAACGGGGTACGGTTGAAACAAGGGGAATAACGCGCGACCTGGTAGCCGTAGTGTGAGTGCAAGAGGGAAAAGATGAGGCTTGAGCGCTCAAATGTTTTCCGGTGTTGTAGCTGCGTATAGATGGCACTATTGTGTTTTGGTGAGAAAAGGTAAGTATTTTTATCGGAGTTTTTTTTTCCGATTAGTCTGTTGATGTTAAGTGTAGAATATTGAGTTTTTTTTATGTTAATCAATGGGACTTTACAAGTTGAAAGAATGCGATAAGTATTGATGAAAGATAGTTGGCGTCGACACTGTGAATTATTTTCGACTAAAAAGAGCGGTGGGTACGGTTGTAACATCGAATTATTTTTTTGTTTGATTTTCTAGATGCCAAAAAACTAAAGCAAATACCAAGAAGAAGATCAACATGCCACCCGAATCATCAGAAAAAGAGGACTGCCTTGTTTGTGTAACATCTTATATTGGAAGCCGTTCAAGAGAAAAATGGATACAATACACAAGCTGCTAACTTCGGGCTCACGAAAAATGCACAACCAGTAGTCCAAACTGTTAATGCCATAACTGTTAGTCAGATTCATCCTTTTTGTCCAATAAATTTTCATTTCAAAAGTGTTTATTGTTCCTTTAAGCCGTAAAGATGCTCTAAGTCCTATTCGGTAGATTTCATTTCTGAATCTGTTCTAGTACAGGTGCTTTATTTCATGTTAGTAACTTCTCTTTGTCACTAAAAAAAGGTGGATTTTATCTAAGTCGGTTTTGTTTCCATGTTGGGTTCGTTCGTGGTTAGGAGAGAGCTTAAACGTTGTGTTTTGTGTTAACTGATTATAAAATATTATAAAAAATGTGCCATGTTAACCATAAAATAATAGAGGCTTTTTCTGTTCTGAGAGCTTTTTTGCACCTGGAATTTAAATTGTAGTATTTAGATAAATAAACACCCTTTTTTGTGTGTTTCCGTCAAAGCTTGATCATATAATGGCGATGCTGCGGACCGTAGAAGCAGAATTGTTACAACCGTAGCCAGTCTACCCTAATAATAGTAGCTCTGATATGAATATTATGGGTAACTATTTTTATTCATCCTCCATCATGAGACACGGCTGGTAATGTACATGCGCAGCCAACTGATATGGACATGGAAATAACGTGTCTCGACTACAGACACGTCATTAAAGACTCAACCGTATAAGCTCCGACAGCCGAATACGCGGATGTAGAGTATGAGGAGCTACATTCCTGCATACGTAGGTAGGTGGTGCGAAAGTAGCGCGAAGCACAGGGTAAGGCAATTGATCAATATAGCGCCACAGCCCCTGTTTCGCCCAGTCTATTTTCCTCCCTCTCATTTGCTATAGCATTTGCTATAGCACTTCCCACTGTACATCCATTTATCTCTCGGTACTGCTTACACAGAAGGTAAGAGGTGCCTCGTCAGCAGCGGCTCTGGCTCATTCGCTTTAAGGAATCGGAGGGTGTCGGGGGACTGCGGGAGCGAGAAAGGGGCAGCAGAAGACAGGGAGGAAGGGAAGAAAGAGGTCCGAGGAGCCGGAGGAGAGAAACGCACCCCCATAACAAGTTTCTTACTCATCTTTTTCGTTCAATAACTCTCCATCCAAGATGGCCACCGCGGTCGTTCCTCATTGGCTGGGGGTGAGGTGGTCGCCGCGAAGCTCTGCGCTATATGTACTATATCGTAGGATGCCTGAGCGGGAAAAAGGGGGTGCGAGCGAGGGAGCCGAACGAACGAAAGCGAGAAAGATGGATGGGGAGCTGGGGAAAGAGAGACAGGGACGGAGAGTGAGAGAGCCGTAGCGATATAGGGAGAAGGAAAGCGACGGCCTTCGGGGAGGTTGAACGCAAAGCGGGGTAAGGAGAAGGTTTCGGTGCGGAGAAGCAGTGACGCCATCTATCTTCCGTTGCCTTGGCTCAGCGTAACATAAGGCAAGATAAATTGCGGGATCTCCCCGGTTCTTGAACCTTTCTGGCAAATTGCATAAGAATATCCACCGGCCCCTCTCGTCCGCCTGGCCACCGACAACCAGTGGCTCCATTCACCACCCACCGCCGCAACCATCACCACCGCCGCCGCGGCTCCAATGGAATTGGAATTAACTCGAATAAATCACCCCAAAGGCCCTGAAATGTTACGTTCTTCGCCACCACCACCCCCCACCTAAGAAGCCAAAGAAGAAGTACTTGGAAAGTGGAGCGAGAGAGCGGAAGGGCTTAAGTTTTCGTTTGTAATGACGCTGTACGGAGTTATCTCACGGAATTGGACCGACGTCAGGACTCGGCGCTCCCAGAGCGAGCGCAAGTGAAGGAAAAGAAAAAAACCAGCGACCATAGGCTCATTCGTATCCAGAGCGCATTCATGATACGCCCAAGTCTTCTCCAAAAGTTATCAAGTGCGGAACTTCGTTACCAGAGACAGTGGAGTGGTGCTGTGTTACTTTCGTACATTGGAAGACAACTCGATAACAAGTGCCCTACAGACAGTATAGGAAAATTCACTTCGTTGGTAAAGTAATAGCGATCCCGAGTCGAAATTTTCAGCCTATTTTGCCCCTCAAGATCCTCACAGTTGTAGGAGATAAAGGCAGTAAAGTAGCTTCGCATTCGATATAAAATGAGCTCCTACTTAACGCCTAAAACGGGAACAAATTTCCCTTTTCTCCACTTGCAGGCGCTAAGGAGGACGTCGAATGGCACACGTATACACGCACACGCATACACTCTATTACGCATATAGAGATACATATGGCGGAATACGCGCATGCGTAGACACACGTATATACCCGCACACATACATGCCTAAGCATACACCAACATACCTATACTAGTACCTATACGTATGCATGCGTGCCTGCTATAAGGATCCGCGTATACATGCATACGTGACGGCAATTCCTATTTAAAATATTGTAACTGTTTGCCCAAGACCCATTTCTTCCACTTTGGAGAGTTGCTGGAGCTGCAGGGGCAAGTTTGAAGCGAATGCGAAAGGTTCGATGGGTGGAGATAATGGAAAGGCCATTGGAAAAGTAGGTCTCTACGGTGAACGCGCGGTCCTACCTAGTCCAACGCATGACGGTTACTGAAAACTATCAGACCCGCTCTTTCGAATGCGACCATCACCACCATCCTTTTCGTCGAAACAGCCAAATGCACGATAGGTCCAAACGCAATCACAAGAGGACCTGGAACGACTTCAGCTAGGTTAGGTAGGAGTATAAGGGCCTATGCAGGAGGTAAGCAGTAAAGGAAGAGCATGTGGCGGCCCATACTAGGACTTCTAGCAGTAAACAGACCCAAATGAGGCTGACATAGGATCAAAGGCCTTTAAAATAGGCTGAAAATCTCGACTCGGGTACGGTCAATTGGCGGACGTAGCTGTGATTGCTGTGCCAATAGACTATAGTTATGTTCTTAACGAAAAAGACTTCGAGAAATAAAAAAGCAACCGATAGATAAATGGAAATTATTACCGTTACAAGTCCAAGGCTGCTTCCCCAAGCTGTCTCAAATGCGAGACACTACATTACGTCGCTGGTGTGTAAAAAGGCTTGACGAAGCGCAAATTTGATCGGTCGTGAAACCCACACCGTTAATTTTTTTCACGACGGACATAAAGTCTGTTGAACGTGGATCAAATGGTTGATAGAAAAAAAAGCATCATGAACGAAGGCTTTGAGCTGAGCTCCGGCTGCTTTCGCGAGTCGTAAAGCACTCCTGGCATCTAGCGGCAGTCGTCGAAACATCCGAGACAGGAGGGGAATAAGGAGAGACACCGGCAAGACGCACGAGGGACGAGGAGGAAGAGATAAAAGTGTGAGAGCAACAAAGAAGAGGGACGGTTGAGGAAGTGCGCGCGCGTCCAGTAACCTGACCCATTGATCGGATGAACGTACACCATGCCGGTGAATTTGTCGTAGGCGCAGTCGTAAAGTTACCCAAAACATCCCGAACTGCAACCATAAAATCCGCAATAGGTGGAGACGTTTGATCTGTTATGGCGGCATGATTGAATTCTTATCAAGGAAAGCATCAAATGGTTATCAATAATTGTGACGGAGACTTGAAGAATCTCTAGACTGCAGTCCCCCAGGGGATTGCGGAGAATTCGACATGACCGAAAGAGAGAAAAGGAGAGATCCTATAAAACGACGGGGACAAGTTCGGATGGAGAGAAGGGTCCGCGAAATCGCGGAAACACGATAGAATCGATTACCCCAGCGGTAAGGGAGTGGGAAAGAAGAGAGAAGGGCGGCCGCGAGGAGAACGAGGCTCAAACCGGGTGCGTTGGACGAGGTCAGTAAATCCGAAACCGAGCTTTACGATTTGTTTACCCCGGTTAACTGGGTGATGGAGCCCGGTTATATAGCCGTAGGTATGCGAAGAGCCATGTGATCATGGCCATAAACGCGACTGTTATGCGCTCGTAAAGTGCGGAGCAAGGGGAGGGAAGGAAACGAGTGTATCCCTCGCTTTTTCTTTCTCTCTTTCACTCGCTCTTTCGCGAGTACGAATCCGACTGCGCGTACGTGTGTTGAACCGTGTGTGGGAGAGACGAGCGCTACATCTCGCTCGCACTTACGTGCCGAGCGAGTAGGATCGTAAAACTCTTGCTTTACGATTGCCGGGTATCGCTTGCGGTGCCGCCACCACGTGGCATTCCCGCCAAACTCGTCTGACTGCTATACCTACTCCTTCGCTAAACTCCACGTGGCTTTCACTGGCCGGGACTCGGCCGGCTCCTGAGAATCCACTCGGTTGAATTATGGCAAATTGCCGTCAATTAATTGTTGCCCGGGCAATAATAGCGGCTATCCGACGCGTTTAATTATCCATCAGAGGGGGGAAAAGCGATTGCACCCGACGCGCCTATGATGCACCGCCTCGCTACGTAGTACGATGCTGTCAATTAGCGGCTAGCAAAGAGCCCACGTATCATTGCGATAACATCGATTCGTTTCGTTACAAGCCAATTGGCTGGGATCAAAGCGAAGTAGATATACCGCGAGGCTTGTCTAGGCTGAAGACCGCGATGCCGAAGTTAGTGCAATAACGAAGCGGCAAGTGGATTCTACTCGCTCACCAGGATTTGGAAATCGTCTATTTCACGACGGTGGTTACTTCTGGGAAATTGACCCTAGAACTGTACATACTCGTGATCCGCAAACTCGACGAATCACACGTTTTTCTGACTGCGAGGAGACTCCGTTTTACAGATGTCTTCTCAAGACTCTTCTTCGATTGCAAAAAAAGAACGAACAGACGCAGTTCTGCTGAAAGTACAACATTCACAAGTTGGCTCAGTCTCACTGACCCAGCGTCTATGATTTAGTGGCAAAACATGCGAGCACTTCTAAGGTCAAGCACTCAATTTTAATTGAATGGTAAAAATAACCTTCAAAATACGTGCTCGTGAGGGATCGGAAATACTATGAAGAAGGTACTAAAAATAGGTATTTAGTTGATCTCTTTTTCCTGAATACCTAGCGCTTGGCAACGTATTTTTCAACGAAGTTCACGATGGATTCGTATAACTTGTTCCACCTATTAGGTAGGATTAAAGTCTGAGAGATGGCATTGTCATATTCGATCGTCATCAAAGGAATCGTATCACTGTTTGACATTGTCGAAGGGATTATCATTATCTTTGGTCTTCATCAAAAGAATTATCATAATCTTTGGTCATTTTGATCTGCGTCTATGGTGACATTATCATCGATGATCATTATCACCGGGATTTTTATGATCTTTGATCATCATCAACGAGATCTTTATGATCTTTGATCATCATCTAGGGATCTGTATTATCTTTGGTGGTCATCTAGGGAACTGTATTATCTTTGAAAGATCATCTTTTTCGGATCATCATCTAAACGTTTTTGCAAGAGTCCTGTTGATCTTTTTGATAAATTAAATTCCATTGCAACAGACAAATCGATAATAATTGCTCTAGAAATCGCATATCACTTTCCACCCTTTTTATGGCTCTCTCATGCCAGTCTTCCATCACGCTTCTCGTCGAACTCTCCCTTTTGTTCTCGTCACCTTTCTTCCAAATTTTAAAAGCAAACTTCTTCATGGTGTCCAGTGTCCTACATTCTCGGATGTTCCACTTGTCCCTTCTCCAAACTGATCCTCATTTCCCTTTTCTTCTTTTCTTTTTACTGATATATTGGATCCCACCTGTATGTAAAGATCGCACTATGGGTAGAGTTTTTTCTGCTCCAGCTGAACCAGGGATGGGACTTCACCGTGTATCTTAGAAATCCCAACGAATAAGTATCGCGTCATCAATCCTTGGTGCGTGCGAGGCGAACAATCCCCCTGCATGCGCGTGGTTATCACTTGAGCTGTTTCGCAGAATAAATCTGGGCACCCCGGACTGGGAGCGTATGGAGGTGTTGATTCATTTTCTGCTTGGATGTTTCCTAGCCGCAGCTTCGTCTGGCGGATTTTGCCATCGTGCGCAGCTGTCATCTAATTTATCGTCCATTACGCACGGCGCGTTTGCTGAACTCGCTACAATCAAGTGTTTCGCGACCAAACGAATGCTCCGCGCTAGAATTACGCGATTTTTGTCGTTTCGAGAGCCTGCACAGGCCTGGTGGAGGTCAGGGACCACATTCGCCTAAACGATCCTACCGTTCATGTGGTCCGTACGCAGAAAAAAAGCTGCACGAGCGAGCAGTGCTCCGAGTGCGTGGGCGTTCCGACGCTTTACTAATTTTAGTCCAACCGGGCTAAAGTATGATTGAGATCTAGGGGCGATCTATTCTCGTTGCCAGACATCCCGGAGCACATCGTCTCCGTAGATTCTTCGTAGTGACCGTTGCGAAGCAAAAGGCCAAGAACGTCTTACCGGTTCAACCGAGATGGCAGAGTGAGACTTTTCCGGGATCGACGTGCACGTCTCAATAGCGCGAACGGAGCGATGAAACAGTATCAATTCGTCAGTCGACCACAATTTTATCGAGGCTGAGAATCAGCTGGTGCACGCGTCACTCGCTCGTATATCCGTTACGTCACTTCTTTGCTCGTGTCTACTACCTACACACATGTAGACTCAAGTGTGCATGTGTATATAGTCATACTCGTGTGTATGACGTCAGGCTCGTTTCAACCGTGAATGTGGGCAAGCGAACGAGAAGCCATGAGCTATGACGCAACTTGGTTGAGAGTGTTGGATTGCCAGCCATGCTGGCTTTATACACACACACACACACACACACACAATACAATCTCCTACTTTACGCCACGTGTTCGCGAGAGGGGAGATAGGGGAAGGAAGAAAAGGGAGCCATTATAGAAGGGGCGCGACTAGGCTGAATCCTCCCTCCACCGACCGTCCCACCGAGGGAACAGCTGTCAGCTGCTTGGAGTTAGGGGACCCACCCTACAATCTTTCTCTTCTTCTATCTTTTCTCCTCTTTCCCTCTATCGCTCTCTCTTTCTCTCTTGCTTTCTGTTCTACTCACTCCATCACTTCATCTTCTCTCTTCCTCTTTCGCTCCTATACTTTCTCTCTCTTTAAAAGCCTCCGGATCGCCCTTCGACCGCGCGCGGCCCGGTGAGCCGCCACATCGGCCAAAAGCCGTCCCAACACCTATATATATATATATATATATATATATATATATATATATATATATATATATATATATATATATATATATATCCGAAATTCATCCGCCACAGAGAGAGAAAGAGAGAGATGGCCTGCGGAGCCCGAAAACCAGCCACCCCCAATGTTAAAATATTCCGGTGGGCGAGCCACGGCAGCGCGCCGCTAGCGCTCCGCACGGGAATAGCCCGGACGAGAGTTATGGCCGACTCTGAGACTCAAATAACTCTTTAATCCGCGGGCGCGTGTACGCTCACACAGTTCTCTTTCTCTTTCTTTCTCACTCCCTCTTCGCCTCGCTGGTCTTTTCTCTCCTTCTCTCCTCCGTCTTTACCTTTACCCAACTCTTCCTCTCTATTCATTCTGCTTAACCGCGTCGGAAGATTCCTCAAAGTTGTCACAGGGCCATTTGAGTGAGTCGGCGCAGGAACAAGAAAAATACCTACCGGGGGGGGGGGGGGCTAAAGGGGAAGGTAATTTGAGTTATCGAGGAACGCGAGACACCTCACAAAGGACGTGGAGAAAACACGTTGAGGCGATTTTTCAGTTTCTTGGCAAGTACAATTTTTGGCCACCCCCATATCGTCTGACGACGGAAATTCTCGCGGACCGACGTATCGTTGAAATTAATTGCACTTGATGAATTTCTCGAGGGCAACACGCGGCGGAGGCATGAAAAAGCGAGTTTTTCGTAATTGAGGAACAGCGCGGTTACGTGTTTCGAAGCGTGATCGAATAATTCGAGTCCACGATGTATCTATACCAACATCATACATGCATAACACATAAACGCTTTGCTAAAATGATGCGAGAAGAATATTCTTGCACGTTACTTTATTCGGTAGCTTATTTCAAATATACCGTATGTTAATGTCGATATAAATAATGTATGTTGTTGGAAATTGCCAGGAAGTGAAGAAAAAATATAAAGGTGCGCAAATACTTTTTTCACTCGCGATTACTTATACATATGTATGACAACCTTGCTCGAGGCCAAATGCTAATTCCGACATCGCAAATTACAAAAATAGGTACAAAATTAAAACACTTCGGATATGATAACAAAGAAAGAATACAACGAGCTACATCTATCTGGGTGGGTATCTCGGAAAAATGGCATTTTCCGAAAATATTTTTATTCGATAGTATCACTGTTTAGCTAATACCCTGAAAATTTCATTGAAATATTCCTACAATTGAATGAGCTGCAGCTTCTAGAAGCCGGCCGGGCGAACGTCGCAAAAAAATGCCGGCTGCCGTGTTTTTTAAATTGTTTTCCTGTATTTTTTGGTGATTTTTTTAAGGCTCTTAAGGCGGGATATACATTTAGACAGGAAAAAAATAAGCACTATTAAGGGATTTTTTAAACTAAGAAATAATTATTCTTCAATTATCAAACTTTAGGTATACTTAAGTATAGTATAATATTTATAGTATATTATACTTTAATAGTATGTTTAAGTATACAATACAATTTTTTAAATTAATTCATCGATGACGGTAATGAAAATGAAAAAATTTGAATTCAAGACAATGGCACGCATATACAAAAAAATCAACATTTCTGTAAAAAAGTGGTGTGGAAAATGTGCTGTGGATTAAAAAAGTAGTTTTTTCCAATTTTTCAAAAACCAATTCTCGTTAAGTAAAAGGTACCAATATTATCAATATTTCTACCAAGTTTCAATTCAATCTGCTTAATAGTTTTTGAGTAATGCTGCATGCCAATTTCGATAATGCAGTTTTGAGAAAAACGCGTTTCAAGTTCACGCCCGCTCCGAATCCGAGTGGTGAGGCACAGCATTGACGGGCTGTAACATTTGAAGTTTTTCGAATTTCGCTTTGAAATTTTGGGAACATATTCTACATATATAATTCTATCGTTTAATGAAGAAAAAAATAAATCGATTTTTTGATCGTTGTAAATGTATATCCCGCCTTAATGCATCTACCTGTGTGTTTAAAAAAGTGCTTTTCTTTTTTACCAACCGTTTCCCAGAAAAAAAAATCGGAATGTGGTCATAATTTTCAGGCCTCTACGTAGATGCAGCCCCACAATGAAACATCTGCATGGATCGCAGTATTTCGACCGTATTTGAGATGATTTTGATTGTTGAAAAATTAACGAAACGTCAGTTTATTCGCGTGTAGAACGATAGGTGGAAAAAATGTTCGAGTATAGGACGAATTCTCCTCGCGGAAGAATCAGCGATTTAATCCAAACCCTGCGTGGAGGTACGTTTCTTTTTTTTATTATCGTTCGAAACAACAAAAAACGAAACATGCGTGCACGAGAGTAGACGCGCAGGGCACGCAAATTAAATATCGGTCGCGAGAACGCATCCTTCTCATCGGGAATCTCGTTTGCGTGTGCGTGTACATATATATATATATATATATATATATATATATATATATATATATATATATATATATATATATATATATATATATATATATATATATATATATATATATATGAACGCACACATACATCAGAGTGGATAAAAACACGCGTTTCTGCGAGGCGCCGCAAAGATAAATCGCGCCCTTTCTCCCCTTCCGCGGCTAATTTGCTCGTCTCGTGCAAGTCCCGCGGATATCCATTATTAGGTAATCCGCACGAGAACTTTTTCAACGTACACGGAATACACGCGCACGCGCGTGTACGTGCACCATCGTGCCTCGAGTAAATTTATTACCTGAGTCTCGCTTATTCGTATCAACCGCCTTTTCCAAAGGAACGAAAAGGAACCAAGAGAGAGAGAGAGAGAGAAGGGACGCGCCATACATCGCTTCGATCCCTTTTATTTATAGTGTACAAGTTTAGGGGAAAATAACAAGGAAAATTAGGCTCATTTGCTCCGCTCGATTGTACTTTATGAGAAAATAATTTAGCTGCGATTTTTCAGAAATTATTTTCATTCTCTACGCTCTACAAGCGTGGTAAAAATATTTTTTTTGGTCGTCCGGAGCAAAAAGAACAGCGGATACGTATTTGATGAAGAAATGAGCATTGGGCAATTATGAAGAGTTTGCCGGTTTGTGAATATCCCTTGTTTTGCACAACCGCGGATTCCTGGGATCCCTGTTCAAAATAAAAAATCGAGATTTTTTGCGTGGCCGCATTTTATCTTTTTGATCGACTCCGTATATCTCGGAGCTCCTTGGTTGCATATACTTTTCGAAAGCATCGCCCTGATCCTTGATAATTTCCCAATCGACAGAGAGAGAAAAATACGGAGTGAATTATGTTGCTTTTATGCATAGCTATGCCGAGAAATGAGAGTAGCGTCTCCGTGACCCCAATCTGTGAAGCGCGTAGGCCAAAATGAAGTTTGTGAACCTAGGGAGAGTTATATGAATATCGTGAAATTCATGCCAGGCTGCCAGTATTAAGGGGAGATATACACCTAGATGGTCGAGGTCGAGGATTTAGAAGCTATGAACAATCCGTCGACCGTAGAAGACCTACACTATGGGCCTGGTATCGATGATTCCATGTAAGTTGACAAATTTCACGATTTATTCATTCCCAAATTTTCAAACGCGTTTTCCTCAAAACCACGTTTTTCAAATCGGTACCCAAAATTTCTCGAAAACCCATGAACCGGTTGCCTTGAGGTTTTTTGTGGTTATTCTATACACCATTATCTAGTACTTGTCATAGGATTTTTTTCCGTTACTTAGTTTTTGTTTTATAGGCAAAATAATAACTAATTTTTGGCCCGAAAATCACTATTTATGTTCAAACGTCCGCCATTTTGTCATAAATCGATATTTTCAAAATCGGCTATGGTAAATACTAGATTATAGTATCTAATTTAATAATCTTTTTGATTTTTCTTTTCAGATGATTTTTGAAGAAACACCAGTGGGTACCGTATACGCAGATTTTTTTTACGACGCTCCAAGGATCATACAATATCCTTGTATATTTTTGATATTTTTAAATAAAGAAAATTAAACATATTTTTGAATGTATATACTTTTAGATAATTCAAACCCCAATCAGAAATTTAAAATAGTTTTTCTTGAACAAATTGAAAAATATGACGTTTTTTCCGGCTCCTAGGTGTATATCTCCCCTTAAGGAGCTAAGCTACTCTGAAAATTATAAACCCTCGTTCGTCGCTTGCGGCAACTCAAATTGAAGAGTCCAACATATGGTGCAGGAATCGCAGATTGAAGGTAAACTTATGATTACAACGATATAACTGCTAGTCAAACTTTAAACGTGTTTTTCTGGAAACTACGTTTTCGAAACGGTGTACCCGATTTCTCTACATCCAATGAACGGATTGATTTAAAATTTGGTACACTTATTTAGCGTAATAGGAGTTTAGTCTTGACCGACGTTTTTCTTCTTCACATTCTTTTTCATTGAGTATCAACAGTAATGATGTCATTTTTCTTTAAAGAATCGTTTTTTTTTTTGATAATTGAAAAACGTTAACAATAAACCTCGCTGAAGTCTTGGCCAATATCATCTATTGTAAGAAAAAAAGATCGTTTTTTTGTTTGTTGCGGATCAGCCGGGTGGCCAAAAATCAAGTACACGTACAAGTAATGTACATACAAATAAATGTCCGAAACATTCTTCAATCATCTTACTTATTCCTTTATAATTAATTTTCCTAAATAACCCTGATTTTCGCAATATCAACATTTTTCCACTATACGTAGACACGAAAAAACGAATGTACATCACAAGAAAAAACGTAAGAATCTTCAATACAGGTATAGGAAATAGTCGTCCCTCGAAAATATACAACTGTACGGAAAATTGTCAAGACCGTGCGTAGTCTTTGCTTAGACTCCATTCATCGGGTCTACTTACCACGGTATTCGTTCTTTGTGCACTCTGCACGAGTACAAAAGCGGCGAGTTTTTTTTTCTTCCTCTCCCCTTCTCACAAGTATAGCCTCGCGACGGCCAGTCGTCGGAAAAACACTATCCAAGGTCAGGCCGATTGCCTGCGCGATTTTACGAGAGACGACGTGTCCCTAAATACGAGCAATACAAATAAAAGTGGGAAAGAAGTCACGCGGTTCCGTTAGGTCTCTCGGACGGTGGTCAAAAAGCGTCGAAGGCTATTTTATTGCCCCGCGTCGCTCGGCGGAGCTCGGCGCGGTATGCTGAACCTTGCTCTGGTTCAACGGAAATCGAGGGTCTCCGGTGGAGTTGTAAAAAAAATACGGGAAAAAAGCAGCAATGTCGAGGTGTACCGTGTCTTGGGTCGGTCAAAATCGAACTGTCGTGTCGCGAGCTGCAAATGGGTGAGAGTGAGAGTGAGAGAGAGAGAGAGTGAGAGAGAGAGAGAGAGTGAGAGAGAGAGAGTGTGTGTGAGAGAGAGAGAGAGAGAGAGAGAGAGAGAGAGAGAGAGAGAGAGAGAGAGAGAGAGAAAGAGAGAGAGAGACAAATGTCCTTTGTTGTCAGAAAAATCACGAACCGGAAGTATCGTTTACGATATATTCGTACGGGATTTGCGTTTGTTGAATTAGCGCTCTTCCGTATTCTTTCTCTCTCTCACTATGTCTCTCCTATCTGCTATAGTGTGGAACTTTGCATTGAAAGAGTACAACGAGAATTCTTTTCTTATAGTGAAAAACTAGAGGGGGGGGGGGCAATACCTTTAGGTGAGGAAAAAATTACTGACTTTCATGTTTTTTTTTTACAGGAAAGGTTTCTCTACAATTTTTCAGACTCAGGATATATTTTATTACTACTTTCGGCTGTTATATGGATTTTTTCTCAATAATCTTTAAAAATGGCGGAGGTATGGTACGCCTTTACTACATTTTCAAAACTGGCGTGATGTATAGCCAAAAAAACCAATCGACTGATTCTGATTGAATATGGTATACATCATTGTAACCTTATTGTTTAGAACAAGAGCCTCAAAGTGCTGAAAATAAACACAAATATATTTTTTTATTTCAAAATGTAGCCATTTTTTTGGAAATTCAATCTTTTTGTTTCAAAGCGTACCATTTGATCGATTTTCAATATTTCTCACTTTTTATTGGTTCATATTCTGCGTATGCGTGTTAATGAAAGAAAAATCTTCATTGGTTTTTTTCAAATTAATTAATCCGACGCTGTGTGTCGCACCGTCTCACAGTAGGAGAAAAGCCCAAAAACTTGGCCAAAACCCCAAAAAATAAATTTTCGAAATAGGGTCAGTTGAGTAGTCATTCAGGTAGAGGACTAGTAACTGCATTCTATTGTGGAAGGGAAAGCCCTTTAAGTGTATACCTGCGCCGCAGCGTCAGTTGGCAGTTAGTGTTCGTGAAGAGTGTACGTGTCACGCGCTGAACAGACGAAAATAACGCTGACTTCAAAAACCCATAACTTTAAAGTGACGGGTTTAATTTCAATTCTGCAACATGGATACGACTTCTGGAGGTATGTAGAACATGTTTTTACATCGGTTGAATCTAAAGTTTATGTATAAATGATTGAAATGTAGTATAGCCTTCGGCATAAATAAAATTGAATAATTTTGAAAACTTATATTTTCAACGGTCCGAAAAGTTATATATTTTGTCACATTTTGCAAAGCTCCTAGTCTCGGCCTTTAGTTTAATGTATAAGCTTTCGACATTTACAAGAGTTACCTGCGGAAAACGTGCGTCTTGTCCGTTATGATTTTTTTCGCATCGTGCGGTAGCCGAGCGTGCACGCGGCACTATTGAGCAGCCTCTGCGCCTCTACCTGAGAATGGGTGAAGTAGCATCATAACGGACAAGACGGCTGTTATACGCTTGAAATAAATTATTTTAATATATATGTATGTGTATATATATATATATATATATATATAAATTTTCTGTGATTTAATTATGATATATACGTATGCATATATATATATACATATTAAAATCAACCACATAAAAATTTCTTAAATATGAATGAAATGTTATAACATTCAAATAAAATATTTGAATATATATATATTATATAGTAAGCAAAGCTTTCTTTTAACCAAATCCATGTCAATATTTTCTGTCTAATTTTCTTAAAATTATTTCAATTATTGCGGTTATTTATTTGGTAAAATAATGTACATTGTTCAAGTTTTTGTATTAATTGAAAATTTTATCTTTTCCTTTAACACCAATTTTCTACAATTTTATGTCTTTATTACAGGATCCGGTTACAAAGAATTGGTGCTGACAAGGAAAGAAGTATTTCTGATAATCAGCGAGCATTTATCCGATAAATTCGCTTCCTTGATCGAATTTATGGTAGAAAAAATTTCCAAGGACACCGGACGTACAGTTGTAGTGACTCCGATTACGATTTTGATTAAGAATAAAATTTTCTATTTTTGAAACGTTCCGTATGTATTTTGGAAATAAAAATAATAATTGCGTAGAATACACTGTTCACGTTTATTTTATTATGATGATTTTTTTAAATATATTAATTTATCTATTTAGCAGGATACTCGGCTATTTTGTTTATAACAATTTGCTGTAAGCTCTTTGTTGCAAGTTATAAACAATAGATATCGGATTGGTAATCAGCGACCTTGAAAACCCGTATATACCAATTTTTGTCAACATCTGGTAACTTTTTAACGTTCATGTCGGCCATATTGGATCGACCATTTTTTTTACGATAATTTGGCTTGCGGATTCGTAATCAGCGACCTTGAAAACCCGTAAATACCAATTTTTGTCGACATCTGGCAACTTTTTAACATTCATGTCAGCCATATTGGATCGGCCATTTTGTTTACGATAATTTGGCTTTCAGATTCGTAATCAGCGACCTTGAAAACCCCTGTAAGCCAATTTTCATTCCCGTCAAAGGTCATTTGAGGTTTTGGCCAGGTTTTTGGGCTTTTCTCCTACTGTGCGTCTGACAACGACCGCCGCAACCCGTTTAGAAGACCGACCCATACGTCCGTCATTTTCAAATATTAATAACAAAAAACACCATGTTACAGCCAAAAGCAGTAATAAAATATACCCTAGGCCTCATAAATGGTGAAGAAATCTTTCCTTAAAAAAAAAAACATTTTTTTTTAATGATCAAAACAGCAATTTTTTCCTCGCTTAAAGGTATCACCCCCCTTATAATCTCAAATTTTAACATTGAAAAGAAAGAATCAGCATGTGTGGCTCATCAAGTTCGGTAAATTTGACAATCATCTACGTAGTTTCGAAATTATCTTTGGGCAGATATCGTTTGAATGTTGATTAATGAAATTAGTAATAGCGCTTAATGAATGTTATTATTGTTATAATGTATATTAAACAATTTTCATAGTCTCAGGGTGCAAAAAATTGGGCAGTAATGAAAAAAAAAATTTCACTGCGTTCCAACGCGGCAAACTTGAACACCATTCATTTTTGGCAATTTTGTGTATGTATTTCCGAGAAGATAGAGTGCGAGCGGCTGAAGCTTTTCTCCTAAAACTTCTGTCTCTAGAAATAAACGCTTTCAAAATTTTTCTGGGCATTGCTGCAGAAGAAAGAATGCGATTTCCCTTCAAAAAGGGCAGTAGCGCGCGACACCCCTAAGCTTGCATAAAAGAAGCGCTTCAGTAAACACTCAATGTGAACCAATTTTTACTAACTTTAAGGGGTTAGGATACTGTGAAAATGACCAACATTAGTACGTCGTTTGAGGCAGCTCAAATTGAAGAGGAAGGTCTAATATATTGTGCAGGAATTGCAGATTGAAGGTAATCTTACGATTACAACTATAGACCAGCCAGTAAAACTTTGAAACCGTTTTTCTTGAAACTATATTTGTCAAAACGGTGTACACGATTTCTCGACATGTAAGGAACGGATTGACTTGAAATTTGGTACACTTATTCGGTGTAATAGTAGTTTAGACTTGACCGACGTTTTTTCTTAACATTTTCTTCATTATTTATTAATAATAATGATGTCAATTTTCCACGAAAAATCGAAAACCAAATTCAACTTCTTTTTTAATAATTGAAACGCGATAATATAAAAACGCTCGGTCAAGACTCAGTCAATATTATCTATTTTAAGAATAAACTGGTTTTTTGAGTTTCACATCAACCGGGCGGCCAAAATCAAGTACACCATTGAGCCCCTCACATCCAAATGTCCTTCACGACATTGTTTATAACTTCTTTAAATATTTATTTTTTAATCAAATTTGCTAGCCAACTTTTTTAATATACATACAAATAAATGTCCAAACTATTTTCAAATAATTTTACTTTTTCCTTCAAAATTATTTTCTTTAAATAACCCCGCTTTTCGGATCGTCACAGCAGCCTAACACCTGTCTATGCAGTTATCCCTATGCAGTTGTACTTATGTGAGTTGGGTCTCTTTGTTTCTCAGCCTTAGATGACGCGGAGAAAGAATGAGGAGAGAGAGAGAGAGAGAGAGAGAGAGAGAGAGAGAGAGAGAGAGAGAGAGAGAGAGAGAGAGAGATATGGAGGACAAGCAAGGCGAAAGAATGGAAGAGAACTTGGCAAAAGATAGAAAAAGAGACAAAAAGGGAAAAGGAGCACTTGCCAAGAAGAGAGAAAGAGCGAGGAGAGAGTCGAAACAATGCGCGTCGCGTCGAAGAATGTGGTCCGTCGGGACTTTGCCGTAGACTGTAGAAAACCCTCGCGTCAACCGGCTTCTCCTGCACGAATCTCGTTTGCAGCAAAACACACGGATATGCGCGCACACGATCGACCGGAGGAAGAGTAACCGAGAGCAGGAGCGGAAGGGAACATAGTCCGTCGAAACAAGACAGAAAGAAAGACATGGAGAGAGAAAGAGAGAAAGAGAGAGAGGCAGAGTTGAGATCGCAAGAAACTTTCGAAGAATGCGTGTACGCGAATCCGAAGCAAACTCCCGACAAATGCAAGGGTGCCCTTTGTGAAATTAACGATTTCCTCGCGAACGCGTTGCGTCACTTTATAGTCTCGTCCACGTTCCGCGAAGCTCTTCTTTCCTGCCAGCCCCGATTTTTCGCGCACCCTTGCCACTATCCATGACGAGGTCGGTTTACAATAATATACATGTAGAGGGTGTCTCAAAATGACCTGACATTTTAATTTATTAACAAAACGCATTATTTATTCGAAAGGTACGAATATTTTTATCTTAATATTAGGTACAAACATGGAGGTTATGTGTGGAACACAATATCCGATGAATGACCGCCTCGTCCCTGTTTGCAAACGTTCACTCTTTTTACGAAATTTTCAACAACATTTTGGCACAATTGCGGACTAATTTCATTAAGGGGTATACATTTGGACAGAAAAAATAAGCAATTTTGAGGGATTTTTAAAACTAAGAAATAATTATCCTACAGTTGTCAAACTTTAGGTAAACTTTAATAGTATATTTAAGTATACAAAACAATTTTTTTAAATTAATTCATCATCAAAATGGCGGAACTGTGGCAGATTGTTACAGCATGGGTAGACGTTACGTAGACTTTGATTTGCAAAAAAGTTTAAACATTTTTTAAGCTGGAACATGTATAGTTTCTATGTGACGGTAATTAAAATGAAGAAAATGCAAATTTAAGAAAATAGCACGCACTTACAAAAAAAATCAACATTTCACGCAACATTTCTGTAAAACGTGGATTAAAATATTTTTTTTTTTTTCAATTTTTCAAAAACAATTCTCGTCAAGTAGAAGGTACCAATATTATCAATATTTCTACCAAGTTTCAACTCAATCGGCTTAATAGTTTTTGAGTAATCCTGCACGCCAATTTCGATAATGCAGTTTTGAGAAAAAACGCGTTTGAAGTTCACGCCCGCTCCGAATCCGAGCGGTTAAGCACAGCGTTGACGGGCTGTAACGTTCGAAGTTGTTCGAATTTCGCTTTGAAACTTTGGAAAAATATTCTACATATATAATTCTATCGTTCAAAGAAAAAAAAAAGAAATCGATTTTTGATGGTTGTAAATGTACATCCCCGCCTTAATGGTGGGTCCAATTGCTTCCTTGAGCTCCGTAATGGTCTGTGGATCAGTGGCATACACTTTTCCTTTCAGAAAACCCCAAAGAAAGAAGTTCAATGGCGTCAAATCGCACGACTGGCCAATTCACATCGCCGCGGCGCGAGATCACGCGACCATGAAACTTCATCTGCGATAACTATGCAGTAGTATGGCAGCAAATAACAATTTTTATCCATTGCTCGATCGTGTAATTCTCCATGACTTAACCTCAATACTTCCTGATGCCAGTTGTCAAAGATTAGTACTCTGTGTTCACCACGAAAAAAAAAATGGCGCGCAATTTCAAATGTCAGGTCATTTTGAGACACCCTTTGCATGTATTAGTATGGGGGCACAGAATATCTGATCATCAGAGGATTGAACTATTGAGATTAAGTATGAGATTAATGAGATGGAATTATTATTGTCACAGTAGAGCGTCAATTATCCGAATCAAAAAACGTCGATTCTTCCAATATGATAACATATATATATATTTTAAAAATACAATGAACATCAATATGTTAATAATACAAGTACATTTTTGGTGAATTGCAAATAACCATTGTATCATTTAATGATATAGAACGAAGTTAAATATGTATTTAAAAATAATCAACATTCGTATATCTTTGAGTTCTTATCTATTTATTTTTTTTAAATTCGACGATTTTCTTCTGCTTCACACCGGAAGGTCGTTTCTTTGCTGCCAAATCTCACAATCATCTTAGAAGAAGTTGCATTGAACAACATTTAGGCTGAGTTTCGTACCACTCCATTGAATAACTGAGTTGAATACCAATTATTTTCCTTCGTTGAATAACGTTCGAATAACTGAGCATTCGGATGAACAAAATTATTGTTTAGATAATTGATATTTCGGATAACCCAAATCGCCAGGTGGATATTTGACGTTTCGCATAATCGACGCTCTACTGTATTATTGTTATTATTAATAATAATAATAATATTTCAAATATATTTCATATTTTTAGTATATAATTACATAACTACTGTTATGTAATAATAATTTTATAATTAGATATTTTTATATAATAATTTGTATTATTATACGAAATCTTTTGTTGAAGATTTGTATGTGCAAAACCTGCCTAAAGAAATTAGAGTAATTCAGAAATATTAATTTCGAGCAAAAAAACACAAGCAAGATACTTCACTATCATTTACGAGTTTAATTCAACGAGGGTTTGAATAAATTATAATTCTACGGTGGCTAAAAAAGTGCTGTCGAAATGCGGGAAAAAAACCGTTCGCCTTGGCGCGAAGTGCCCATATTTTCTTGGTTGTTAATACGAACGCGTGCGTGCCCGCGCGCAGTGAATCGAGTGTTGGCATCGTTACAAAAAGAGAGAATAAACATAAAGGCGCGAGGAAAAAAGGAGAGACCTCTTAATTAATATCTCAATTGCCGTTCGATGGCGCGCGTCTTGAGATAAAGCGGTGGTTGCTCATAGAACTACATCGCACACCCACCGGTGTGTGAATATATATACACGGCATTAGTATTTCACGAGGCAATCGTATATCATTGCGTCGTGTAGCCCATCACTGTAAAACTGTATCCACAAACACGCGCGCGCGCGCGTCTGTGTGTGTGTGTGTGTGTGTGTGTGTGTGTGTGTGTGTGTGTGTGTGTGTGTGTGTGTGTGTGTGTGTGTGTGTGTGCGTGTGTGCATGCAGGATGATAATTATAAGGTGGCAAAATGTTTTTTAAGGCCTTAGGCCACAGTAACGGGTATAAAATCATATGCGAATTTAACAATTTTTTTCGTGTGAGAAAGTGATTCACTCATAAAATTAATTACACATCCATTTAGTATGAATATCCAGCTGTTAGAAAATATATATTTTTTTTTCGATGTATAAAATGGTCGACTACTCGAAACTTCTCGAAACAACTTTTTTCCAATTGGCGTGACAAATAACTTCAACAATTTTCAATCGATTTACTTCAAATTTAAAAGTTATGTTCCTAATTGCATTTCGCAGAGAAGTACGTACGGAATTCCTGATTAATCGACAACTTTTCATTTTTTGAGCAGTTTATGAGTTCTAACGAAATTTTTCACTGAAAATTCATTTCTTAAGTGCAAATACCTACAACTTTTGAATAAAACAATATTTTTAAAATTCCGTACGTACTTCTCTGGGTATTCTAATGTAGATTGACGAGAATTTTTGTTTTTTGTTCTAGGTAAAAAATTGTGGATGCTAAATGTCGCGCCGCAAAGCGCCTAAAAAAAGATAACAAAAGATAATATTAGTAGTCGGCCATTTTGTACATCGAAAAATATATATATATATTTTTTCTAAAAGCTTGATATTCGTACTAAATAGATGTGTAATTAATTTTATGAGTGAATCACTTTTTCATAAGAAAAAAAAAAGTTAAATTCGCACATGATTTTATACCCGTTTCTGTGGCCTAAGGCCTTAAGGGTCTGGCGCAGAGATTTTGCGAACGAGAAAAATATGGTATTTAATGGTTTTTCAAGTCCTCTTAAATAAAAACATCACGTATTTTTGTGATGGTTAATATTTTTTGGAAAAATTTGAGCGTTCTGGAAAATGAAAATTCCATTTCGAGTTTAGCAGAATGAAGATAATTGAATTCCGAACTCGAAAAACTCATAAACTATTTATTGCGTAATTAAATTCCATTTAATCATTTCAAGGTGCATTTTCCGTAATTTTTCCATATTCAAAATTTAATTATCTTTATTCTGCTGTACTCAAAATGGAATATCGTTTTTTTTCCAGGACGCTCAAGTTTTTCTGGCAATTACTGTTTAACACAAAAATATGCTTTATGTTTTTTACAAAGGGGACAACCAATGTGGACAAACCAATACGAATCATATTTTTCCCGATGGCGACATTTCAGCGCTAACCCTTAACGGGTTACACATAGCGCGTAACAAAAAAAAAGCGAAATTTTCGTGAATTTCTTCCAGACAAACGTGTGCAGGTTTCCAATTTTTTTTCTTCAAATGGAAGAGCGCGGTTTTAACAGTCCGTCTGTAAACCTGAGTTCATACTACTTTTCTACAGAGTTGCTTCATTTGTTTAATAAAAAATATATGAAAAAATGTGTTTCCCTATAATTTCATCATTGATATATTAAATTCAATGTTTCGAGCACTAGCATGATTTTTTTCAAAAAATATCGAATGTATTAACTGAGTGAAAAGGGCAGGATTTGAAATACCCAGGTTTACAGACGGAAGGTACCGGAAAAACGTTTACAGACGAAATGTTAAGTACTTCTTACAATTTTTGTATTGTAAAATATTGATAAATGTGGTAGATACATTGGTTTTTAGTCACCCTTTGCGGTGACTACTGCTAGTGCTCGGAAACAAATCATCCGAAATAAAAGAATCAAATGCATTTTGTTTTTGCGTAAAATTATCCAGTGCTTGGACGAAGGATTCAATGAAATATTGATTTTTGCAAAAATGGCCGCAGTTCAAAGTCATGGTTGTTACGCATTATTGACTCAGGAATTCCCTGACCTTTCCAGGTTTTTCACACAGGTTTTGCAAATATTCTAGGCACATTGGGATCGAAAGAAGAACGATTTTTTTAAAGATCAAATCTATGAAAATGTTAAATAATTAAAATAAAATTTTTAAAATATGTATATATTAAAAGCAAATACAAAACCCGTTCTTTAACCATAACCCGTTTCTTTTTTAACCATCTACAATAATAATTATGTAGTTGTGTATCGACAAATCGAATTCAAATGTATAGAGCTCGAGACTAAATGAGTTTTTAGTTTCTGAAATTTTCAATGTTTGGCACTAACATAACTTTTTTTGTATAAAATAAAGAATAATATAAATATTTAAAATATACAAGAATATTTATTTCTGTAGTTTTCAGTTTTGTTTTTAAGTCGGTTTCATTTGTCGTAATTATTGCAAAAATTAAATTCTGGAAAATTTTCAAAGAATTTTCAAAATTCCTTATCATTTCCCTGATTAGTCCAGAAGAAAAGAAATTTGCTGAGTTTTCCCGGTTTTCCACATGCGTAACAACCATGAAAGTGAAAGTATCGATTTTTGGTTAAAAAAACGCGCTATTTTCATTGATAAAAAAAACTTTACATCGAAAAAAATGTATTCCTTTTTCAAGCTCTGCTTTTTGATATGTTAAGGGGCTATACTAGTGTGACACTTTAAAAAAATCGATTATTTTTGCCTTTTTCGACAGTTAATACTTTCAAGAATATCCTGTAAACATTTCAAGGCCGTATCTCTAATCATTTTATCTTGCAAAAATTGATAGTTAAATCTTTAAACGCGTTTTTCTCGAAATGAGATTTTTCAAATTTACTGACATTGTAACTCAAAGAGCAATTATCCGATTGACTTGAAATTTGAACTGAGTACTCTTGAATATATTCACTCTCCAATGACGTAGGATATTTTTGATTGGATGAAAATTGACGATTTGGCATTGAAAAAAACGACCATTTTATAGGCAAGAAAACAGACTTTTTTCATAACCACGCCATCTTGTTAGATTTTGATATTTTTCGAAAATCCTACGTCATTGTACAAGAAATACCTTCCAGTTTAACGGCATTTTTTCCTTTTTCGGTTTCAGCTACTCAATCGACCGGAATCATGTCAGCAGTGGAAGAACTTTTTTTTGGCGCCTCCGAAGGTAGCGGATAAGTCGCTTGGATCTCAATATTTTTCTATGAAAAAATTATGTAATATAGGTCAAATATAACCAAATATATTCTTAATTTTCTGAAACATTTAATTGAGTACTTTTCTTCCAAAAAATTCCCGAAAATCACCCAAATTTTCAGCGTTCACACTGGTATAGCCCCTTAAAGAAGCTTGTAAAATTTGAAGTTGATCGGTGCGGTGATTTCTGAGATATCGTGTTCAACGATTTTGAAAAAGCCATTTTGAGAAAAGCGCTTTTAAAGTTTGCGGCTTCGCGAACCTACCTATAAACGCCCATAACTCTCTTAATTTTGAACGGACCGACTTGCAATTTTCAGAGAATGTTTTTGAAATGTTATATTTTGAAAAAACGACGAAAACCAAAAATGGATATTTTCTAAAATTTCAACTAGGTGTAAGCGTCGAAAAACACGAACACTTTATGATTATATATATATATATATAAAATTATGATGTAATTGTGTGTGTGTGTGTGTGTGTGTGTGTGTGTGTGTGTGTGTGTGTGTGTGTGTGTGTGTGTGTGTGTGTGTGTGTGTGTGTGTGTGTGCGCGCGCCATGCATACGAAGATTCCGCGCCTCACACAGCGAGTGAAAATGAGAGACGAGGATGAAGATATTTCGACGCCGGTTCTTCTCGCAACCCGTGAGCTCTTAGCATCGATACTGGACCTTCTCTACCAGGGAGTAAACGTTATCGATATAATTGCGAGATACACACGCTGATTTATAGCGCCTCGGTACTTCTTCTTGCCAGAGCAACCGTTTCATTGCATATATACCTACGCGCATTCGTTTCTTCCCTTTCTCTTACGCTTCTTTTTTGCATATTTATAATTACGAGTTTCAGCGGTCGCTGTTCGCTACGTAGAAAACAACGAAAAAACGATTTTGTGGATGTTAGTCCCGGTACGGCGAGAACAGTACTTTCGTCTCTTCGTTAATGTATTCCCTGACGGTTTATGGGTGTATTTGACTAGCGAGGTATATGTACATATGCATAGGCCCCACTCACGTTTTTTTCTCGCCGTTTTTTTACACTCACGAACTATCTTCGAGGAAGAGACGATTCTGCGATGACCGCTGCGACACTCCATCGCTTTCTCTCTCTTGCTCTCACTCACTCTGTTGCGGTTCGCTGGTTCTCGGCAAAACACAGCTGGGCCGAGACTTCTCGGTCTTTGCGCTAAGATTGACTTCACACGTATTTTTCCCGAAGAATAAACACGAAAAAAAATACTTACAAAAAAAGGAAAGGGATGCGCAATTCGCGAACGTTTGCCAACGTATTGCCAAAAGAGAAAAAAAAGGCGAAAGCTCCGCGCCACTTTTACGGTCGAAATAACGAAGAATTATGATCGTTTGATCGAGGGACGCGAGAGGGCGTGCTCTCATCGTCGAATCGTTTGTTAATCGATCGCGAGTACAGCACGAAAATTCTCGGCAATCGACGACCGAGCGCAATCGTGAAAAAAAACGTCCACTTATCATAATGGCGGCGCGACACAACGGACCGTTCCACAGGGACGCTACCCTCCCCACTGCTGCGCCTCGCACGAGTGAGATGGCGAGAGGGCGCTAATGGCGCTCTCGTCAGATCGAACCGACGAAAAAAATCGCTCTCGAGCAACTGCAGAACAAATGTCCGATTTCGGAATATCGTCGCGTAAATTAGCCACGATTATGCATGCGAAAAGCGCCATTTTTTGAACGCGAAATGCCGGAGTATCGTGTTGCATAATGTTTCCATCGTGTCGGGACGTACGAAACGAGAATGATTTGTGCGTGAAAATGTGTGTTCGAGGTGTTCGATGGCGAATGTACAAGACGATTTTTTCGACACTTTTTATCGGAGTAATTGTGATAATGGAAGTATCAAAGAATGACGGATTGGCCGTGTAACGGAGTTCTATTTGTTTTTATCGTTGCACCTCACTGCGACGCGTACGCGGGGTACACACGTCATTATCGCTCTTCGTTTCTCTCTTTATCTCTCTGTCCCTTCCCCCTCCACTCGCGCGCCGTATCGCTCGCGCGTTTTGTTTTTCGCCGAGCGGGGAGGGTGGCGCGCCTGTCGCACACTCGGCTCGCGTCGCCATGACAAGTGAGTCGTTTCGCAACTAAATCATCCCGCGAGAAAACGTTTTTGCGGCCTGTTCTTTTCATCCGACAGGAACGAAAATGAACGTAAGCTCCGAGTACTTGTGTAATAAACTTATGTTGATGTATCGGCTTGCGGCAACGATGCGGAGGAAAAAAAACGTGCGCCTTCGTACTTAACTGTTGAGAAAAAATATCCGGGGCAAAACAAACGTGCGTCGAACGTTGCAGACGCCATTGTCGCCGCGCGAATCAATACGCGTCACGTTTCCCACTGATAACAACGCTTATTCTTCCTCGCGAGATTTTATCTCTCAATAACTCGCAGTCAAGCGAATCGACGTTGATTTCTGACGTACGGTATGACGGACTGTGCAAGGCGATGTTAACGAACAGCTGCATTTCCAACCTCTAATTTCTCGGTTCGTCGAGACGATCTTGGGTAAACGAAGGCCAGCGGAACAAAAGTAAGTTTACAAAGTTCTCTTGCCATCGACGTTGCGCTATGCGTAAAGAAAAAAGAAAAAAAAATACTCGTGGAGAGAAATATCGACAACTATATCCACGTGGATAGTACTAAAACGTGCATGTTATGATTGGGTTGCTTTGGACTTTTTTCGCCGTGCTTATAAAACTCTTATTTATCATTTATAGGGCTGAGAATTAAGATTGAATGTTCATTAGATATTTTTGGTGCATGCACATGTTGAAGATGTTTCGTATTAGTTTGATAATATTTTTATGTGAGGTCGATGTTGTTTGGAAAGTACGATATCCTTCATTCATATATATATTGTAACTTTTCTGCTTGTAGAACTTAAGAAATATGAAATAGAAATTGATGCAATAAAAAATCTCATCGTTTTTTCCCCTGCATCTCGTAGTTTTTTATGTATATACACTACCGGGGAAAAGTTTTCGGACAGAAATTCTCGAAAGTTCCAGAACGATTTTTTATGCCATTCCGCCGATAGTTGACCTAAAGGAATTTGATAAACGGCATGTTGAAGGGGAGGAATTCACCTTCATTCCATTTTTGTGAAAATTTTTTACTATTTTTTTTACGATTTTACCCTTTTTCGCCTTTTTTGTTTCTTAAAAAAAAAAAAAAACATTTTTTTTAACCCTCAATTCGTGAACCGGGGTCGTTTTCGTCGGGGCGAAAATTTGTTTTCGAAATTTCTCGAACGTCGGCGATGTCAGCGCCCCTGGACGGGAACGAAAAAAAATTATATGCAGGTAGGTTCGTGAGCGCACAAGGTCAGGTCTGGCAGTCAGTTACTCTTGAACTGGCGTGCGAGACAAATCGGAGCAGGACGAAAACGACCCCTGTTCACGAATAACGTAAGTAAAATTGGCGGTTTTCGATTTTTTTGTTTTTTGTTCATATTTTGATTCTTTGAACTGTAAACAATCAATGTAACGTAAATATTTCGTTAAAAAAAATATGGCGGTCAGAAGGGCCGAGGGGATTTTTTACTTATGGTCTAATAACATAAATAAAATAAGAAATAAAAATATCTTGGACATTGAGTATTCTTCCCTCGTTTTAACCTCCAAAAAATATGCCTATGTTCCCGGTGCAAAATAGGGTATCTGGTTTATTCCTACTCTACTGTAGTATTTTTTTCCTTAAAGAAAAACATTTTTCATTTGAATAACCGTTTATTAATTTTTTCCCATAATTTTTACGCCCGCTGCATTAAAAAAAAAGAACGTTTTTCGCGTGCATTGCTTCACATTTGTGAAAAAAAATTATTAAAAATTAAACATTTTTTTCCTTTTTTCGTTTTAAAAGGAAAGTATAAGGATAAACCATGATTTTTTTCAGATTTTTTTGACAAAAATGGTAAATGTGACAGTGCCCAGCCGAAAACGACCCCGGTTCACGGAATTAGGGTGCCGAAAAAACCTTCACGGATTGAGGGTTACAAAAACAATTTTGTTTTTTTTAAAGCTTCGTACGATTTTTTTTCTAAACATATTTTGATTTTTTTTTAAAGAGGCATTTTGCAAAATAACGTGTAACGCTAAAACTTGGATCTAAGGAAAACCTCAGGATAGTAAAAAGTTGAATCGGTTTTTGTTGAGTACGCGAGAATTTTTTCAAATTTTTCTGCGAATTTTTTTTTTCACTTATTTTCGGTAAAAAATCAGATTATTTAATTACCGTAACTCGAGAACTAAGGAGTTTGTGGCAAAATTCCAAGAGAGGAGAAAAATTGTATTTTTCTATTTTCAACGCAATAGAATTTTTTGCATTTTCGTCCGAAAACTTTTCGCCGGTCGTGTATATAGTAAAAAATATTTTGATTGTTTAAGTTCTATTTGTTTGCCGTTGAAATCTGCACACATACACACACTCACAGGGGTACTGATTATCGGTCACAATCCCGTGATAGGTTTTAGGACATGTCTCCCGCTATCACATAACCCAGTAATGCTTTATGCAACAGTGAACTATTTTCGAGATATTATTATGTTTATTATTGTTATAAAAGCGGGGTAGGCAACTTTAAGAATTAATTTACGAAAAACTGTTGTGCGAAAACAAACTGTTTCATTATTTGTAGTTTGAGAACACAGTAAGAAAGAATTATCAACAATAAAATAAGAATAATGATTAGACTTGCAGAGTTTTGGACCCCTGATTCCAAAATGTTTGCAGATTATTCGCCAGACAGATTGAGCATTGAGACAAAAATCAAAATTCCATTTTCAGTTTAGTAGAATGAAAAGAGTTAAATTCCAAATTGGAAACATTCCTCAAAACGTTCCTCAAAAAACGCTCCTCAAAAAACGCTTTTTAAATAGAATTCAATTTCATTCATCCATTTTAAAATGCTTTTTTGATAACTATTTTTCTCGATGACATGATACACAAAAAAAATATCAGGAGTGTTTGGTATTCGGAATTTAATTATCTTTATTCTGCTGAATTGAAAATAAAATTTGCATCTTTTTTTCATCATAAAAGTACGCTATATTTTTCATCGACGAGGACTTGAAAAACTGTCGTAAATCATATTTTTCTCGGTCGCAAAATCTCCGCGAAAGACCCTCAAAAGGCACATGGCCACCGTATAATTGTCAGCCTGTACATACACCCGCGCGCACGCGTGCACATTAACATTTTGTTATATACATATATACAGAGTGTCCTGTTATGAATGGATAATCCTGCAACTGTCGATACCTCAGGACATGTCCTATTATATGCTGGAACTTCAGTTTAGTAAAAGGCCCACCGTTTTCGAGATAAAAATCATCTGCTTTTGGTTTTTCGCATGCCATTTCCAGAAATGATAACTTTTTTTGACCCGGTTTAAAAAAAAGTACTCTTGGTTATTTGTTTTATCCAGAAATGTCTTCTTTTAAACCTTAAATATTAAGAAAACTTAAAAAAAGAAAATATGCAGAATTTTCATACAAACCAATTCGAACATCTGACTTTGATAGCCTGCGCATATCGTGCAAATTACTTTAAAATGTTGCTTAGTTATTGTCGATTCATATCATTCGTAGAAATGGCATGCGAAAAACCAAAAGCAGATGATTTTTAAAAAATAACATACAGCCGAAAATCTCGAAAACCGTGGGACTTTTACTAAACTGAAATCCCAGCATATAGTAGGGCATGATCTGACCTATCGACAGTTGGAGGCTTATCCATTCCTAACAATACACCTTGTATATACATGTCTGCGTTTGTATGTATGAGATCTGAGTTCCATCACTTTCTATCTGACTGCGCTTAAGTTCCATAAACTTCCAAACACAAAAGAAAAATCGTATTCTATGTCTCATCTTTTTACAGAGAACATATTTGATTGCGTTCGATTTTGCTCGTATACAGTTGTTCTGCAATAAGGAAATCCTAATCACTTTTGACTTTAAAAGTTTTCCTCTCGGAGCGGTGAGAAAAAAGTTCAAACTTCAGATAAAGAAGATTAGAGTCGTGGCATACATCAGCTCTTAATTTTCCAACAAAAAAAATAATCCAAATTTGGAGAGTCCTGATTTGCTAAAAAAAAACGAGTTGTGCCCACTCGCAATACTTTCTCCTTCACGGCAAATCCATTTTTCTCACTTTGTACACAATTACAAGTCCGTGATAAAAAAAATATTTCCTGAGTTAGGCGACACGGTGCGCGAGCGGGGGCGAGGTTTTTTTTCGCGTACGCTTCTTTTACCACCTGCGACTGCGGAAGAGAGAGAGAGAGAGAGAGAGAGAGAGAGAGAGAGAGAGAGAGAGAGAGAGAGAGAGAGAGAGAGAAGATGAAATCACGTGGGGGCGCGCTAATGTCATCCCCGCGCGGATTTTTTTCCCTCTCAGTTTCCGCAGATAAGAAGACCGTTCTGAGACGCTCATCCTCCCGCAGACGTTGTTGGGCTTGATTTATCGTCGCGATTTTTATTATTCGCGTATTCCTTCGGTGCCCTATCCTCAGCCCCTGGTTTTATCTCCCTCTCTCTCTCTCTCTCTCTCTCTCTCTCTCTCTCTCTCTCTCTCTCTCTCTCGCGGCATTTCTTGCTTCACTCAGGTCTATCTTTCCTCCCGTCCTTTTTGCTCTCTCCCTCTCTTTCTCTCTCTCCTCGACTGTCACTGGGCTTTTGCTGGTCTATCGTTAAAGCGTCGCTCTTGGTTCACGATGTTGAAGAGGAAAGTGGGGGAGGTCTCTCTCTCCTTTTCTATTTTACTCCCTCTGACCTCTCCCTCTCTCTCCGCTTCTCTCTCCCTCTGTCTTTTTCTCTCATTCTACCTTCCTCCCCCTCCCTCCACATAGAAGCATAAAGGACACAAATGCAAAACTTTTGGCGAAAAAAAACGAACTGCCTCGGCAGGGGGGTCGGGGAAAAGTGTGTCTTCTCACTCCATTCCCTATCGGCCATCGCCCCCTTCTTCGTCTTCCCCCCTTCGTCGCTCCTCTTTTTCAGCGTATACACACCCCATAACGTTTGCGCGGCTGATTCCCCCGGGACGGGGGGGGGGGGGGGGGGCATCGCCCCAAGGGGCGAGCGAGAAAGAGGCTACGGCGAGTTACGTCGAGGGAAATTCACGAAGAAAACTATCGCCTCGCCCGGTCTCGCGCTACTGATATAGCTGCTTATCGAGAGAGAGAGAGAGAGAGAGAGAGAGAGAGAGAGAGAGAGAGAGAGAGAGAGAGAGAACGCGGTCCTCTACATGTCTCTCTCGCACTTACCCAGACGCGCGAACAACTTTCACGGAAAAGTTGGTTGATTGGTGGGACCACGTATATAAATTGCTCCCCGAAACGTTCTACCGAAAAAGATAATAATATCACGCGGCGTGTATACAAGCGCACTGTGTGTAGTATAGCGGGCAAAATCCATCGCGATTTATGTACCTCCTTTCGGTTGCTGCGAGAGAAACATTTTACGGCCTTCCGAACCATGCGCGATGATCGGGCTGTCGAAACGAAACTCGAACGTAAAAATGACCTACGTGGAAATATGCTCACAGTTATTGAAGTTGTATTTTGAAAAGAAAAAATTCATTCAAGTGTTATTTTGAAAAATTGATTTACTTGAACGTTATACGGAAAAAAATAGTTTATTCAAACGTTGTTTTTAGGAAAAGAATTTATATAAACGTTATTTTGAAAAAAATCATCTATTTGAACGTTATTTTCACAAAAAATCGTCTATTCAATGTTATTTAGAAAAAAATCTATACAAATGTAATTAAAAAAAGAAATTATTGTAACGTTATTTAGAAAAGAAATAATTTATTCAAACGTTATTTGGAAACAATAAATTTACCCAAACGTAATTTTGAAACAAAATGATTCAACCGTTATTTGGACAAAAATATTTTACCTGAACGGTCTGTGAATAAAATGTATTAAATGTTATAAAAAAATCGCCTATTAACATGTTATGTTGAAGAAAAATGTTCTATTCAAAAGTTATTTAAAAAAAATCAAAATCACATTCATAAAATAAGCTTAGATCTTCAAAAAAGCTGAATGTGCTGATAGCCAACATTCCACGGATGCGAAAAGTCCCAAATGTCCTTTCCCTACATATACTTTCATGTGTAGACACGCGTAGGTATAGAGTGGATTTAGTACGTACATTGTAACCTGCACTGTGTAGAGTACAGAGTTTACACGTCACAACGAAATTTGCTCGCGTCCACGTTGTTACTCGCGTTTACCTACTATACGTGTATGCGTGTGTACAGTGGCTCGCCGGACGAACTGGCCGGAGAGTTATGACGCCGCACAATTAGCAGTTCGCGTGAGAGAGATCGATCGCCACCCCGAATATACGTCAGCCCGTAACGCAGGGACTGGCGAGGTTCGCGTACCCAGTGTACGTACGTTTATGCCGGTAAACGTTTGCACGTGTATATGGATATATAAATATACACACGCATATGCGTGCGTGTGCATTCGTAGCAACTCGCTCTAATGCACTGTCGCTCGTGGGTTCACATGTTTTATGCCGATTTGCCAAAGTCCACGATTCTCTTCCCTTATATTAGAATTCTCTCTCTTTTGTCTCTAATTCGCCCCCTCCCCTTCTCTAGTTTCAAGGCCTTCCACCCAGTTGAATATTGGCAAATATAAATTTTTGGTTTTTTCACCGATTATCGATACTTTTACTTTGGACTGCAGCCATTTCTTCAAAAATCAATATTTTGAAGAAACGTATATTGAAGTCATTTCTTATTTATTGTTTTTGTTGCTGCTACAATCTCGAATCGTGCACTTCAGACAGATAAAAAAAATCATCTGGATCAACGAAATTGTGCATTTACAGCTGGCCGACAAAATATCAATATGAAACACCAAAATATGTTGTTATTTCAAGTATTCGTTAGTTCGATGGAATGAATAATTTGACAAAGAACCTGAAGTTCCATTTTTCCAAAAAATAATTCGTTGGCACCTTCCATTGAGGGAATTAGCCAACCCAAATCATTTTTTCTCTCAAGTGCAGGGTTGAATCGACTGACCTGGGGATGCTGAACGCTTGTTAACCCTGCGTATGTACACTGGGTCTTTAGGAACAGACGAAATGTCAAACCCACACGCCCTTCCGTATTTTTGACTATACTTAAATTCTTATCAGAAACAATTTTAAACTTTTGACTTTGCCAACTTCTGGACCATGTAGTCGATACTTCGAGAAGTTCCATTTTTTTCAGATTTTTCGAAGGCCTAAAAAAGTTTGAAAATCCGTTCACCAAAAGACCCAATTTACACATGACATTGAAGCTTGCATCAAACGCAACGAAAATAATTTTTTTCTAATTACCAATGGTCCTTGGCAGAACAAAGCTACGGAAAACTTTTTTCATGATCCTTATTGAAGATCTACAACGTAAATCTATCGAGAATGATTTTCGATCACAATAAAAATAGTGAAGAAAGGAAAATAGAAAAAAAATCGTTGCATTCCAACGATGCAAACTTCAGCAACATCGTGGCATTGAAATTTGCATGGATGGAACGCAACGAAATTTTGTTTTTTTCTAATTACAATTTTCTTCGGCAGAACAAAGTTACGGCATGGCTGTTAGGCATATAAAAAACAGGGAAAACTCACGTAATTTCCTCTCTCCTGGAATAATCAGGGAATAGTTAGAGAATTTTGAAAATTCTCTGGAGTTTTTCCAGAATGTATGTTTGGCAAGAATTACAAAAAATGAAAACTGACTTGAAAAAAAAATGAAAAGTATAAAAATAAATTCTTTTATATATTTACAATATTTATATTATTCTTCATTATATACAGAAAAGTTGTCAGTGCCAAACATTGAACATTTCATAAACTCAAAACTAATTTACTCTGAAGCACTATATATTTGCATTCGATTAGTCGATATACAACCAACACAATTACGATTGTATATAAGTGTTTATATTTGGTTTTTATTTGTTAGCACCGACATAAAAACTTCTGGTTATAACAAAGAGCAGGTTTTGTATATGCATTTAATGTATTTTTTTTATATTACAGTGTTTAAATTACTTGGAAAATTTCGATTCTTAAAAAATGTTATTTTAATGTTTAACGTTTTCCTATATTTGATTTTAAAAAATTATGCTTTTCATTTGACCCCAATCTCCCTGGAATATTTGCAAAAGCTGTCTGGAAAACCTGGGAAATCCAGGGAGTCTCCGAGTCAATAATGCGTAACAACCATGTACGGAAAACTTTCTTCATCCTCATTGGAGACCTACAACCTAAATCTGCCAAAAATGATTTTGGATACCAATAAAAATGGCAAAGAAAGTAAAAGCGAAAAAAAAATTCCTTGAGTTCCAACGTTGCAAACATCAACACCATATTTACCCACCTCGTCTAAAAAATATGGTACCCGCGGAGGGTTAATCTGCCCAAGTTATTTCTATGAGAGTTAGACTGATATTTCCAAACCACAGCATAATCCTCTTCATACCAACATCACTGAAATGCAACGAAAATCCATTTCCATTTCCTGACCCTCATCACCAAACATTATTCGCACATCTCGATTCTAAATCGCCACCAAGGATCCTAAAAATCCCATCAGTTACTTCCACAGCGCTATCGAAAATCCAAACGAACCCAAACCCGTCAATCTGCATTGCATTCCCACGAGGTGATTCATTGAGAGAGTGGGTGGACCACAATATTTACCTGTTCGCGAAACGAGGACGTAGTCGACAGGTGTGTGACGAATAACTCCAACTTTATCCATAATCGTTTTCACCGTGGACAACGCGATAACACCGTTGAAAGGGAAACACTTTTTTTTTATCTCCGGAAATCGTAATCGTGCGTACGTCGACCTGGCCACCCCCGCCTTCTTCGCCGCGGCTCCTTCTATCCCTTTTCGTCAAGACCTTGCCGTCGGTGCGTATATATAAAGCGAGGCTGAATGCGGTCCACCTCTCTGTAGAACGGCCATATACGAGACGAGAATTCTCGTCGGGATCTCCGTGACTATCTCTTCGCGTGGTCGCGCGTGCCGCCACCTACTCCACCGGGGTCTTTCGGGCTCTAAGTTACGAGGCGTTTATGAGCCATAAGCGATTCCGCAGCGTGGATATACCGGGGGATAGAGTTACCTCGGTGAGCACGCGCTTTCGAGCTCTCTCTCTCTCTCTCTCTCTCTCTCTCTCTCTCTCTCTCTCTCTCTCGCAGATAAACGAACACACTGGTAAGCTCAAGTCGAGAAGATTCACTTTGTATCACCGAAGGGACTTTGTTCATTCATGCTCTCCCATTTTCCACCGTCTCTCCTTCTCTCTCTCCACTTACGTTTTTATCTTCGAGCTTTGAGCCAAGCAGTAAATTCCTTCGTCTCTCCTTTGCCAGACTCCAAAACAACGCTGCTCACTGTTTCTTGCCCAAAGACGTAGTTACGTTTTCTCAGCTTTGGAGAGGCTTTTAAATTTCTTCAATCCTTTGATCCCTGTCTCTCTATCCTTTCCCTCTTCGTCTCACAATTGACTAGACCGTGGAGTTCTCCAAGGTGAAATTGCCCGAACCCGCGACAAGTCCCCGTTTCGTATGACGTACTTTGTAGTGAGGTAGTTGCCGAACTACCGAGAGACGGCCACACAGTTCCGCCTCGTAGGTACCTACACTCTTCCTCGTGCCTTGTACTCCGGCAACGCACGAGCCACTTGTGAGCAGGATCCTTTCTTGCTCGTCCAGTTCTATTCTAGCGTATGTGTGTGTGTGCGCGTTTCATCGACGGGGGGCGACTGAATGGGGGATGGGCCTAGAGGGGTTGCCTCCATACAGGGGTGGGGCTTCATCCCGTATACACCGAGGGTTAAACCCCTGACAGCACCCTTGCATCGCGATATACGACGAACCCCAAAAACTCGCGTGTCTGTCTGTGGATCATCCCCATCCACCCCCCGTGCAGAAAATGTTTCCTGCTCTGCGGATCCTTGCAGCGCAACGAAGACGCGGGTATACGTGGATGAGAAACACCAGAGGGTCCTCTATTCTGTACAATCATTTTTTGACCGTACAGGCTGAATTGGATTCGCGTGCTGCTCGTATGTGAGGGTGTGCGTGTGTGCGGAACGTCTGGGGTTCTATTAATACGTTTTTGAATTGATGGAGGCGAAATTTGTCGTGACCGCTTTTCTTCGCATACATCATACGAGAGGGGATGAAAACAGCGTCGAAGCATGAGCTACGTGGATTATCGTCGAATATGAGAATATTATAAACGATGTAATTTCGAGAGGACGCTCCTCTCGAATAGAAGGAGGGACTTGCCGCCATTTGTCAAGCCGTTGAAAAAAAAGATATTCGATCGAACATTCCAGACGGGACTTCGATCACATTAGTTTCCTGGTTTTTGTATGCTAGGTGGGCGTACGAAGCCACTCGGTAAAAAATCCCGCTGCGCAGTTTTCTCAGAGAAGGTTCCGGTGCTGTAAAAATAAAAGTTTGGTTTTTTCTGCTTTTGATCTAATCTTGAAAAGAAAATAGTATATTATTTGATGAGATTCTAAAACTGATCTTCTGATGGGGAGAGAAATAATATTTTTTAACAACATTCTGAATCTGATCTTCTGAAAAAAAGGAAATATCCTACCTCATAACACTAAATTTTAGACTGTTATTAAGTAGGATTATATTTCCTTTTTCCGATGATAAGATTTAGAATGTAAAAAAAAATTTTGTACAAATTCTAAAAATTCTAAAAAATCAATTTTCTTAAAAAAATCTAAAAATAAACGTCTATTCGCATTTAATAAAATTCTGAAACAACTTTTCGGAAGAAATAAATATAATCTCATTTATTCGCATTTCGAATCTAATCTCCAAAAAAATCTTATTTGATAAAATTATAAATCGGATCTTTTGAAAAGACGGAAAATCTAATCTCATTTTATGAGATCCTAAAACTAATTTTCTAAAAAGAAAAAATCTAATTTTATTTTATAACATTCTGAATCTAATGTACTGAGAAGAAAATTCGGATGTTATTTACTGAGATTCTAAATCAGAACTTCTGAAAACAAAGGAAGTATAATCCTACTTAATAACACTCTAAATCTTATTTTCTGAAAAGAAACAAAAATCTATTCTCATTTAATGCCATTCTGAAACTACTTTTCTGAAGAAAATAAATCTAATCTTATTAAAATAAATCGCATTCTGAATCTAATCTCCAGAAAAAAATTCTTTCCTATTTAATGAAATCCTAAATCTGATCTTCCAAAGAGAAAGAAAATATAATTTTATTGAATAACATTCTGAATATTATCTTCTCAAAGGAAAATAATATCAGTCCTATTCAATAACATTCCAAAACGGATCGTATAAAAGTAAAATAAACGTAAAAAAATCTCATCTTATTTAATACGAATTTAAATCTGATTTTTTTATAGGAAACAAAAACTTCCCTGAAATATCAGCAATCTCAGAGAAAATGGAAAAAAATGATTTTCAGCAAGTACACTCGTGTGTCACGTGGTCTCTCACTTTGCTCTAAAGCGCTTTCATTCCATAATTCAGTTGACTCGCTGAAATTGTAGGATCCATGAGGGAATTCACAACCCTATGTGGGATTGATGGTGTTGAAGTTTGCATAGTTGGAAAGCAACGAAAATCCCTCTCGATTTTTTCACGTCTATTTTTATTATTATCTAGCATCTTTATTTTCGCAATTTTTGGTTATAATTTTTTGATAAGGGTTTTCAATAATGTTGCAGTGCCTCTCGTAGCCTAAATATGCCAACAAATAAAATACGGAAATACCAAAAAAGTAAATTGCGTCGAATCTCAACTATGCAACCTTCAATACCGTGTGGCTTGATAGTTTAACAGTTTTCATCTACGCTGACTGCATACAATGTGCAGAAGGCAGAGAATAATTGTCGCATTATAATAAAGAGTGGAAGGAAAGTCCAGGGTGAGTCGTTTGAAAAATCACAATTTTATTCTAACGAATGGCCTTCGCGTAAATAAATGTTATTCCAATTGTACTTTACTTGCGTCTTCCGTATGTAACGCACGAATCGCATATAATTTAATTGCGTATAAAATTCGAAATAATCATAATATAAAAACGAAGATATGTAGGTGAGATCGTCATCCATAAAAATGCCGATGGCAACACATCTTCTCCAACTTTGTTTTCGAATAGCGACCGAGGATTATCGAAATAGGGAAAAGAAGATGGTATAATCACATTTTGTCCGATCGTAAAAAAAGTCGAACGTATCGAATGTAATCCACTACAAACGTCCACCAAAAAAGCCTTTTACAATCATTTTCCATTTATTTCCTCACTAATCGACAAGAATCATTCTCTGTCCGAAATGAAACTATTTATTTTCGTTCAAAAATATTTCCGACTAGAAGAGCAAAAATTCACCCCGTGTAAAGCTTGCTGTTAAATTTCCCTTCGACTTTGAGGACCACTGTCTAAAAAAGTACGTTTTTAACACTTTTATCGTCACTAGGAGCCGCGATGATTCACAGTTTTATTTTCGTGAAGCTCTTTTCTGGTGTGTTCGTCAAGGCAGTTGGGGGGTTGGGCTCGGATGTTTTATAATTCTGGCTGTTTTTGCTCACGCCAACGCTCCCCCGATCACGCTGGGACACGACGCGGTGGATACGTGCCGGAGGGTTGACAATATCGGGGCAATAGGGAGAGAGAACTGTGTGACACAATGGGGTCGCCCAGGGACGTGCGAGCCAATGAATGTGAAGATTTCTTCCTGCGATCCTAGGAACGCAATATTACCTCGGCGTATATAAGTCATAGAGCCCGTACATAAATAGACCGGAGTTTTCACGGATCGACGAATTCTCATTGACGAAATTAATGGTATTCATACACGAGAGACCCAGGAGAATGACGAATGGACCTGATGCCTCTTCGCCCAGCCCACCACTCGCATCATCCTCTCGAACTGTCCTATCGCGGGCCTCCTCAACACCCGAACATTCTTTCTCATGCCCGTGTCTCAAATGTTGCAAAGGAACAAATGAGGGTTGAATTATATTTCCGAGACACCCGGAGTGTCGTCCCGAAGGATCCTCGCGAAGGTTACAAAAGCATCACGAATAAACGCGACTATTCGCAAGGCCAATCAGAAAGAAGTGTGTCTCTCCCGACAAGATAGATGCTGATGTCCATTCCTCTCTCTCTCTTTTCTTCCCTCTTTGCTTACCCTCTCATCCAGCCGTGACGGCGAATAATTTGGAATTATAGCGAAAGGTGCGCGTGGCGAGGGAAACCCTCGGAGGATTTGGATCCGCTCGCGAGATACGGCCAGCAATAACTTTCGTTCGTACAAATAAAAAGTTTCCAGCGCTATACTTGCCTGGTGGAGACAGGCGGGTCTTTTGGACCGCGACGGGCATCGAGCTGAAGTTTGTCATACGGTATACCGAAGGGTTGATTCCTACTGTATAGAGTCACAGAATGAAGGGCGCGAAACTAGGAGTTTGAGTGAAGAATGTCTAGGTTGAACGGAAGTGAACTTTAACCTTAGAACTACAAACCGGGGTAGATCTCCACCCTAGGCGAACTTTGAACTACCCTCCTGAGTTAATCAGTGAAAATATCGACACCGGACCTGCACCATAATTCAGTTCAAGGTTCTAACAGTAGATTCAGGTCGCGAGCGCACTCAGTTCTTTGTTTACTGCGACGGAGTGAAGACGTGAAGCACGTGTGGGGTTTATATCTACCCCGGTTTGTAGCTCCCGTTAGTGTTTTGTGTAGGTAAGTTGATTTTCTTTTTCTTGCTGACATAAATTTATTTCACGTATTATAACGTTATTTGATGGTAAAGCATTGGATATATCGTTTTCGGTGATGATTTTCATATTTTACATACCCATGCATGGGAGCAGCGGAAAACATTGATACGTATTGCATTTTGTGGCAGATGCACTGACGAAAACTTTGATGCAATCCGAGACTGCCAGAGGACCATAAAAACTTTACTTTTTAATATTTGCAAGTATCAAATTTCTCTTTTTTTTTCTTCATATTTCGCATAGCAGAAACCAAACAAATATACTTGGAAACCAATATTTCATGGCTTTTTCATTGCCTTTTTCCATATATCAGCTCCCCAATTTTTTGCATTTTCAGAGCCCCAAATAAATAGACTTCTTTGACAAAAAATCGTGATATTTTTTTTTCTAGAAGTCTGACGCGTCCTCTTTACAACCGTGTTTGAAATTTAAAAATCGGTTGATTAGAACAACAGATATGAATTTTTGTTTGGAAAAAGGCGTTTTGGCCGTTTTTTAGCACTATCAGGTATTCAAATCGATTTTTTACTGACTGAACTTTAATGAAATTGGATTTGCTTTTCACCATTCTCTTCTGCATGAAAACACGAAGGGAGTCATGTACTTACGAGTCCCATTACTGCTTTCAGAGCGATTTTACGAACAAGAAACGCGTGGGGTAAATATTCACCCCGGTTTGTAGTTTAAAGGTAGAAAAAATGGGTTTGTAGTTCTAGGGTTAATGGATCTTGTCGGTGGCTCCGAGATCGAATCAGCCGGCGAAGATGCTACGTTCCTACATTAGTTGACCCTCCAGTCTGGAACGTTTCTCTACACATGTATACATCAAAGGTTCCAGGTCCCAAGGTGCATTACTCGAGCGCTTGATTGGCTCTATTACAATTACATTATTCCGCGCACGGTATGGCATTGGATACTTGTTTCTCTCTCTCTCTCTCTCTCTCTCTCTCTCTCTCTCTCTCTCTCTCTCTCTCTTTCTCTCTCTCTCGCTTGTAGCACGTTATAGCTCCGTCAGGATACATAGGGTGTAATGTTGTGCGTACTAACGAGGAGAAACCAGTATATTAACTCCGTGGCAGTGTGGAATGGCGAGAGAACACGAGATAGAGAGATGGAGCGAGAGGAAGAGATGGACTACGTACACCTACTATAATCCTGGGGTTGCAAGGTCTCTCTATCATGTTGCCTCGCGTGGCTCGCGAGCCTCAGCCTGTCGCAAGGGCGCAAGGGTATAAAGGTGAGTGTGAGCCCATCCACACTCAAAGGCAGGGAGAGAGAGGGAGAGAGAGTTCGGAACAGCCCTCCGACTTCCGGGAGAAAGACGGACGGCGTCCTATCCGGAATGCTTGAGAGAGAGAAAGATAGGGGAAGATGGAAGCAGGGAGGACAGAGCTCGATAACATGGCGGTGGCGCGATACGCGATAGAACACTCTCTCTCTCTCGTTGGACACTCGTCCCAAGCACGGGCTTCGTTAGGTGTCCACGTGCGTGTATCAACACCCGCGACGGTGCACACGCTATGCGCACCCCAGCCAGGAAATGCACCCAGAGAGCAAGAGAAGCCGTGGAAAGTGGGGTGACCACCCCCGCGATTATAAACGCGACGGATATACATACAGTAAACTCCGCTAATGGGGAGAGGAAAGCATTTGCCAGAGGTATATGCGAAGAGTGAGAGACGCGCGCGGAGATGCGAAATACGCCCGGCTACTCGTGATGAACGACGTCACCCCAGTTGGCTGGCATCGCTATGCTAGATACATAACTGTCATCACTGGTCCAAACTAGATCAGCCGCGACGTGTGTTCTCGGTACAGTCGGGTTAACGACCCCCTCCCGCTGTCCCTTCCTCGCTATTCCTCTGTATGGCCCCTGCCTATCGCCCTCCACTTACGTATGTGCCTGTATGCCTCTCCAAGTGTATGTGGAAGAGTGGAGAAAAGAGGCGATAATGTCCACGATGGTGAAGGAAAGTGCACCACCCATGTTCTCGTTGTGCCAAATTAGAGCTGGCTGTTACATGCTCTCTCTATTTCTTCCGCTCTCTCCCTCTTTTGCTTGCTCTCGGGCTCCAACGCCTCCAAGAGCTTCCCATTACTCTTCTTTGCAATGAATTTCGTACGGAAATGTTAAGCGGCCTGATTTACGCCACAGATACTCTACTCCTGATTAATAGATCAGTTTCCCCCCCTTAATTATCGATTGACAAGATCGAAGGATTCTTCTTCTGGACACAAATGGAGGAGGCGATGAATTACTGATAGCTCGGCTGAATCTTTACGTAGCAGAGCCACTGTGTTTTCTTTAAAGGTGAAAAAATGGTTTTCTATGTATTTTAATACATAGTCACACCCGTGCAGAAATTGGTTGGGAAAGCCCCCAGATCCTACCACATTCATATAGGCATTTGATACGGATGCCACACGTAGGGAGTTCACATTGGAATCCAATTGGATGACGTGCTGTTTTCCGATTGACGTCGTTTGCGCATTTTTTTGTTGGCAATTTTCAATCAGAATTTATTGGATCTCTCAAAAAAATATCCTTTCATCATCCCGTGTAGAAATTTGTTGGGGAGTCCCAAGATGCAGCCACATCTCTATGGGGATTCGTTAGGGACACCGCACATAGGGAATTCTCATTGGGATCCAATTGTATTCTGCACTGTTCCCTGATGAGCGCCGTTTGAGAATTCTTACCACGGTCGAAACGAAAATATGTTAAAAGTTATGAGAAAAATCCCGACGTGATGAAACATAACCTGCACCCTTTGTGAGCGTGTAGTGTGTGGTGATGTTATGCCAATATACAGTTATATAAATAACAAACGATAATTACAGTGGATTTTCAGAGATGTGGATCAAAAAAAAATGTTAAGATATACTTTTTCCAGCAATTTATACTTTTTTGACATAAGATTTATATTTTTTGAAGATCTACTCATTTTGTATATCTGCATATTTTGTTTGGAAAATTTAACGTCCAGAATGCCATGCGATCCATCAAGAATCGTATCGGATTCTGTTCGATAACGTGGGAATTCTTTAGGATTCAAATCGGATTCGTTCATTGAATTCTTATCGAGCAATCCCGATTAGAATCCAATGTACGAACGTGACGTTTAAGTATAGGGACAAGTATGTGAATCCACTGAATCCCTACAATTTCTACACGGGAAATCACATCTTCGAAAAAAAACACGAGAATACAGTCCTATAACTATTAAAGGACGTGCCTGCGTCGTTGCAAAAAACGAATCGCATTTTTCCAAGTTCCACTTAAGGGGTCTTCTCACTTTAGACGCTAGAAAAGGCTATTTTCATGATTTTTTTGATAGGTTTATATTATAGATATTGATACAAAAGTTGTTACACTTAAAAAATACATTTCCGAAATACATTAAAAATGTTTTTATGTATTTATGTAACCCAAACAAACTTTAAACGCGTTTTTCTCGAAACAACGTTTTTCGACGGCTTGTTGATAAAATCTTCGAAACTACTGTACCGATCCTTTTGAAATTTTAACCACATATTCTTGACATCTATAGCTATAGCGCATATCAAGGATTTTTTAAATTTTGATATTTACTATTTTTTTTGCAAAAAACGGTGAAAAAAACGTTTTTTTTTTGTTTTTTTTTAAAAGTGTCCGCCATTTTGTTATTTTTGCATATACGAAAAATCGTACGACATGCGCTACAGCCATTAACATTCTGAATCTAAAACCGTTAGATTTTTTTTGTTTCGGATGATCTATCTCCGAGATTTCATCAACAGCGCAGACCTACAATTTTTAGGACATTTTTTTAACTATCATTTTCGTATATGAATAGTGACTTAAATAAATTTTTTTAAAAATGTATTTCGAACGTGTATTTATTAAGTGTAACAGCTTTTATATCAATATCTATAGTATAAACCTATCAAAAAAGTCATGAAAATAGCCTTTTTTAGCATGTAAAGTGAGAATACCCCTTAACGGATTCAAATGAAATAAAGTGTCGGGAGTGTCGCATTCTCACCAACTTCGCTCAGACACACAAAATTCTTAAAAATGATACAGATCCTTTCAACATCGCGTTCTAACTTTAGCAGCCCAATTTCAGCCTGAATGGACACCGAACTGCGATTTCATAATATCAGTAAGATAAGTGAGGTCATTTTCACCCCGATTTCTGAGCTGAATGGAGTGAATTACGATCATTAACGGCAAAGATGACCACGAACGGGTTGGGGAACAAACAAAAACGGGAGGTGAAGAGAGAAAAGGGTAGGTTAGGCCGTGCGGAAGAAAAGGGCTACAGGTGAGTGTGGTGCGGAACGCGACCACACTGTGGAAAGTGAAATGAGCCAAACGCTCTAGTGGTTCTCTAATGGAGTGCGCGTGGGGCAAAACAACGCGAACTTTCGAGAGAATACGAGAGAGTAAAAAAGATACATGTATATTAGGTTTAGCAACCAGTTTGAGGAAAAAGGGGTTGAAAACGGGAATACACGCTGGGGGTGTGAATTGCACCGAAATGGCAACGCGAACAGTGCCCAAGGTTCATTGCCGAGTTCGAAGAGGGAAGTGAAAACAAGGGCTCCCGAAGAATGAGGGTACGATTCATAAAGCAGCAATTAACCGACAACGCGTTTTCCTCGACTTACATCGCGAAATCTCGGTCTCTCGGCCTTGAGCACGAGAACGTTTCGGGGAGATTCCCCGGCTCCCATTCGGGGCCGTATACTCGTGTACCGGACAGACGGATAGTTGGGAATGCTCAAGGCTAACCTCGAAATTCTTCGCTGCACCTCAATGTACCTCGAACTCGTCCTTAAACCAGTTTTAGACATAGATTTTATTACACCTGCTCTTTGGACAGTGAGAAGCCACGGTGGATAAGAAAAAGCTTCGGGGGATTGCTATAATTTTCCGTAATTGAAAAAGCTCCGGACTAGTCTAATTAATCTTTTTATTCACTTCGGATGGCAGTTTGGTAAAAAAAAATTGACTCGTTGGTACCTGAACCTTGCGATTTTCAGGATGGTTGGTCGAAAATAGAACCTTGCAGTTGTTATATAAAAGATATTAATCAAAGCATCATTTGCCGAATAAAAAATATCCTTGTGGAGGAAAATTGTGTATATTGATTATAGATACAAGTAAATGAGAAAACGATTTTAATGCATGTTGATTATATGTTGTACATAGTACGATATTCTAGTAAAATATACATGATCACGTTTAATGTTACTAGAAGAGTCAACGTAGTCTAATTTTTATAGCCGAGCAAAAGAGCACGTCGAAAAAAAGACCGTTGCTAACACCGAATATCCCTTTAGTGTCCGCTTTCGATTTTGAAACTCATATATGTGATAATGCATTGAAAACTATTAGACAAGTATTATTTTTTTTATCGGCAGATAAACGATTTCACGGTGAAAAACCATCCCTCAATGGAAGGCGTGTCGAGGGGTGATTTTGCAGTTTCACCCACAAGCAGTCCACCAATCTGAATGAAACAAAAACCAAAATTCTTCTATGGTAAAGGGTATTGCCGTTTATCGAAGGCTGATTTCGCCCCTTCAATAGCAGTATGGAAAGAAATTGAGGTGTGAAGGGTGAAAGAAAAATATTCGTGTTTTTTTTTTCAGATTAATCTCGCCGACGCTACGTTTCACGCCATCTGACGACATCCGCCGCAACCCGTGTAGAAGACTGTGGCACACCTTCGCCATTTTTAGAGATACATTTTTTAAATACCATGTAACAGCCAAAAGTAGTAATAAAACATACCCTAAGTCTCAAAAATGGTGAAAAAAATCTGCCTTGTACAAAATCATGAAAATCAGCAATTTTTCCTTGCCTGAAGGTATCTCCCCCCTTAAAACCCGTAAGGGTCTACGGTGGAACTCAGCATATATACACTGAGAAAAAATGTATGGTGTTCTCAACCATATTTTAACTATATTTTTAATTTCCCTGAGGGGACAATAATGTTTTATAGCCATAGTTACTGCCAAAAGTATAGTACTGCTTATTGATATTTTAGCAGTTGCATGAATTATACACACATGTTTACCGCAATCATTATTCTTACAAACATACGTTTATTCTTCAATGCTATATAACATAGCAGGTTTTCATAAAGTGTATATTCCCTGATACTATAAAAAATGTACTTCCCCAAGATTCTAATAGTGAACTGAAATATATATACATTCATTTAAAATGTTGCCTGTGATTTGTGATGATGTTTATAGTGATTCGTACCATATTTTAAGATATGACCTGCTATATGCGTATTTGGTGTTACCTATTCAAGTGTTGGTACAAGGCATCAATGCCCATCTACTAAATGCATAGTATGTTTCATAAATCCAAAATAAAATAAAACACGCAACTGAGAGTTCTATCTCGATGATTTTTTAATTACAATTCGCCATTCCCTGACCTCCTGTAATGATTTATTTCGAAGAAAACATTCTGTCTAATCGGAATCGAAGCTAGAACCTTACTACCTACCTTCTGCCTATCCTACGTACGCTGCCACAACGCTACCGAGTACTTTTGGCATCTTTAGCGCAGATATGGCATAACCCGTGCGGAAAACTGATAGGGCATCCCTAATAAAAATAAGGGCCTTTCAGGGCTTCCCTAGTGCTTTCCCTAGTAGGGATTTCCACAATGGGCCCAGACTTGGCCATTATCGGGATAAACGGGTAGGGATTTCCACAATAGGACCCGACTTGGCCATTATAGGGATAAACCTGTAGGGATTTCCACAATAGGCCCAGACTTGGCCAGTATAGCGATAAACAAGTAGGGATTTCCACAATAGGCCCAGATCTGACTATTATAGCGATAAACCAGTATAAATAGCTTAGGCTACATGGTTGATGGTATTTCAATTATTCAAATCGATTATATACATCGATCGAATAATATTATCGAACGCAAATTGGGAAAAAGCGTAAGGGCATTAGCAAATAAAAAATCAACGATGAACACAAATATGCAGACAAACATCAGACAGTATTTATTTATAAAATTAAAGAAACCTTTTACATAGATACAAACAATTACTCATGGTTTCACTCATACATGGAGTAATGCTAGCGCATAAGTGTGAACACTCCCAACCGGTTTTCTCGACATTTTTATAGCAACTAATTTCCTCTCAATACTCATCATAGGGAAAATTATTTCTTCTGAAGACTTCGCTGATATTTCCCATTCATAAACTTTATCTCACTGTGTAGGATAAGTAAATAAATTGGTCTTTGTTTTCCAGATCTTTTCCTCAATGGAAATAGATTCTAGTGATTCAGTAGACCCATATATTTTTTTTATTTCTACTACACATCCATTCCTTAGAATGGATTATTTTTTGTATTAATTTTGTCATGGCAGTTTGTCATAAAGGCTCACATGCAAATACGCAATCATATTTCTTCGCGCGCACACATACATACACATGTACTCACGCCCACACCTATGCACATGAACAATTACATAAAAACAAATACAGATATACCCTGACGCATTTAACATACACGTATGTCCACTGATACCCCCGGTGCCCCGGTCGTTGCGCCTTTAATGGCCTTTGTTGACAAAGTGTGACCGGCCGCTAACGGCCCTCATGTGGCTTCCAGATTAGGGCCCGAATAAAGTTAGGGGAATATTATTGGGGCCCGATCACAGCCCCAACTCACTTTCCGCACGGGAAGAGACAAAAGTAATTCCGGATGTACTTCCGAATAGCTGTTATCTGCGATTTAGGTGGAATTTTGCACATATATTTTTTTACAATATAAGTCACAATTAAAATGGTTATTTGACATTTCGCAATAGTTTTGTACCATATATTAGTGATTTATACCATATGAAAAATATCATACAACCTGTTAAACGCATAGTCATGTGTGCCCTACAAGGCCAGTAGGTGAACTACGAGAAGAAGTGTTAAACTGATATCCTATTTTTGCAATGCAACAAACATACTATGTAACAGTTTGTAAGACATGCGTAGTTCTTAAAACTAGAAAGCTGCGGTTGCTCGAACTGCAAATGTCTTTCGTCTATCGCTATAAGCAACCTTTACTATAATTTTTTTCGAAAAGCCACTTTTCATAAGGTCTCCTGACAAAATATATTCGAAAAACATTAATGTTAACCATATGGATTGTACAAATTAGGCAATAATAGTAGAAGTTCTACTGAACAAAGCTTAACGTACAGTATACAACATTAGTATTTGTACGCCAACTTTATTATAGCACTGAATTAACCATATCTATATTATCAACCGTTTTACAATAGTGAATAATCATTGCGGGCATAATAGATAGTCAAACACGCCACCCAAATTTCATGTTTAGGTATACTTTTCGCTTATAGTCGTGTTAAGGGGGGAAGACTATTTACAAATTTGAAAAAAAAATCGATGTTTTTCTTTCCATAAATCAATAGTTCAATGTCTTAAGAATATTTTGTCCAATTTTTAAAGCGGAATTCCGAGAATTGCCAGAGTTTTCGCGGAAAAGCTCCAGGAGCGTTCGTGCTGAGTACACGCAAGTGTGCGGCCGTGGACGGCGACGCATGCGCCCTTATATATTTCGCCTTGCGATGATCTTTTATGTTTCGTAGTCGTACGTGATAGGGCCCATCGTTGTCGATGCGGAGCGTGGCAGGTACTTTAAAATTCACCTCAGGCCAGTTGTGAACTTAGTGCTTCTCAAAAATGCCCGCGTATCCAAAAGGTTCTCATGCAACACCTAAGGGACCTTCATGGAAGAGAACATTTTTTGAAAACCAACATATTAATCGTATTACGGAAAATAACGGAGGGCAGAGTGCCAGTGCCAAACAACTTTTTAACGCGAGCTCTGTTGAAGTGTGTTAGATTCCGCTGTTGACCTGTCGGTTTATTGAATTTCGGGTCGGAAATCCCGTAGAGAGCAGCAGCAGGAAAGTCGTTTTTACGAGAAAGCCGAAGCGCCTATATGGCGCTGGGATCGCTGATTAGCCGGTAAGACATCAAAATAATTAAGTTTTCCCTTGTTGAAACTATGTGCGCGTTTTACTCAAAACTGTATTTCCCCCAAGTGTTGCAGTGATTACTGAAAAACTATTCAACCGGTTTTGATGAAATTTGTCACACATCTTCCTTGTACCATCAGTTTGTCAGGGAACTTAAATAATATTTTTATTCTGAGAAATGAAACGTATTTTTCCTTTAAATATAGCAAAAATGTCATGACGAACCACAAAATTGAGTTTATGAAGCTGCCATTTCGTGAATTTTGCACATATTTCCAAAATCCTGCTTCACCGACGGCGTATGGGTGTTACCTTCAAGAAGCATTTCGATTTTTTTGTTTCAGACAATTACAGCACGAGGGAGAAGTCCAGCAGTGCGGGAACTTTTTGCGCGACTTCCTCTAAACATCGATGTACACGACTGGCAATTGGCATTCAAAAAAGAAAAAGAAAATATTTTTGCATACTTAAAATATCAAATACAACACACACAAAATTACAAATTTCCATGAGTATTCTTTATATGAAAAAAGCACGAAAAAACCTTAATTTGTTATCTTCTAAATGGTCTTCCCCCCTAAACCATATTATGATTGCGGTGTCAAAAAACTATACCGAATTGTACTATCCCCTCTTTAGTCATGGGCGTTTAGTCTTGGTGAACACCTTTCCATAAATGTAAAAATCTTTTATTAAAGGTCATTTCGAAAACCACCCAGCCCCCAAAATCGAAGATTCGTTAATAATAAATAAAAAACTGTCCTTTCTCAAAACGGCCACATATGCTGCTAGCCATAACGTTAGACAATTCATCACGTAATATAACAAGTTCAAAAAGTTCTTGGCCGCATACATTTTAAACATCGCACTACTCCGTTCTCGTTCCCAAAATTTTTTTTTCTTTCCCGTCTCGTCAGGTTCAAGGTTCATCATCGTATACGAATTGATGGAGGAATTCCAAAATTACACGGGCTGAATATCCGCGTTCGCCCGATATTATCGATTCGCTTTGTGCGAAGTAACCGCACATTCGCGCATTTTTCTTTATATCCGTATACATTTATTCAGCTCCGCGTGCATCACGTTCGAAGCGAGATTCCGAGTCCCGTTTCTCATTCGATTCGTGGCCGATACATCGACCGCAAATTACTCGGCGAGTACAGTTCGCTGCAACAATACGCGTGCCGTAGTAACCGAAGCAACGATGCAAATACGATCAACGTATCTCTCATTCCGCGAGATTTTATGATTGAAAGAATCGCGATGAGGTTACATGGAAAACGAATTTTTTTGTTATGGGTGTGTATAGACGTAAATGATGACTGCTATACGTCAACGCTGACATAACGCTTTGGAAGCTGTCAATGTTCGCGACAATTCTCAATTCGCCGTTTAATTATGTTGGACGATGTTGATGAATACCGATAGTATGTACCTTTCGAGAGTAGGAGAGAGAGAGAGAGAGAGAGAGAGAGAGAGAGAGAGAGAGAGAGAGAGAGAGAGAGAGAGAGAAGCGAGTATACGGATGATATTGACGTTTCAGCAGGAAGTCCTCTTGATATACGGTTGTGCAATTTATCGAATGATAAATTCCACCTAGATAGGATCGAGTTAGCCGCGGCTAGATTAAACGACGATTCGTTCTCTCGGATTCCGACGGTTCCACTGCGCGTGTGCGACAATGAGAAAGAGAGAGAGAGAGCGAGAGAGGGCGATGCAGCGAACGAGGAAAGAGAGGAGAGGAGAGAGTGAAAAGTCTCGCGCGACTTCGCTCCTCCTTCCATTTCGCCAAAACTATAGGAAGTACGACGATTCCTTCGTCCAAGGGCTCTTTCTCCCGGGAAATTAAATATAGGGTCGAATTGCAGTTGTGGCGAAAGATATAGAACTTTTCTCTCTTTCCTCACTCCAATATTTGCTCCTCCGTCTCTTTCTTTTTCTCTTTTCCTCCTGCCTCGTTCTTCTTGCCCCATCTCTTCATCTCCTTCGTCTTTTTTCTACCCCACAATAGCTCCTCGAGCTCCGTTCCTCCCTCGGCTGGATATTCTCTGTCTTGGTTTCTCTCCTCGTGACGGACACCCTCAGGGTGTGTACACAAACCCTCGCGATCCTGCCTTGGGAACTCCCACACCCTTGAACCTCTTATCTATGCCACCACAGACTCTTTGCCCCTCAACGAACACCCTCCGGCTTCTTATTCCCGGCACCCCATCCACCTCTCTCTCTCTATCTTGCCAAACACCCACTATTCTCTCCTCCCTTCTTGTATCTGTGCATGAAAGTCACCGTTACTCCGTCGACCCTCGAAAAATCATACTTTTCCCTCGCAGCCCCTCCCCCCCGGATCGCGTATATATTCAACGAACGTCACGCACAAACGCTATTGCGAAGAGATTCTTCGTTATTTTTTCCTCCTCTTTTCGCTTAGTTGCGTCACGTTGGATGATCGAGGGCTACAATTAAGGGCGTCCATTGATTGCGGACTGTTATCAACGCTTGGGGAAAATGGATACGACAGACCGAATGTCTTGTGAACAATTTTCAAGCGCAGATAATTTTTTTTTAAATCTTTGCCTCTGCCCTTGAGGGTTGAGAGCTAGTTTGTTGCGTTAAATTGTAATCAATTTTTTTCTCAATATAAGTTTCACGTGAATATTACGGTTGTTAGGATTGTAAATGTTTTGGGATAAAAATATAAACGTTGGAAACAAAATGTATCGTAAAAAAGGTAAACTCATCAAAATGGTTTTATAATTAATCGATTGCAATTTTATCTCATAGGATTGATCTAAATTGTTATTTACTGACAATTAAATAAATCTGACGTATAGTAGATTTGATTAATCTATCTTCATTAGGATTTTTTAAAATTTTCCGTTATCTTTATTTCTATTGGACGGATAAAAATAATTATATAAATAACTTTTCTCGCCCTCGCCGGAATCATAGATCTAGCTGCAATTGTCCGATTTTCTATTATAATAACCAAAATTTCTGTAATTGCGGTAGCTACCGATGTACGTAACCGTCGTTTTTTTGTAATTTAGTATTTTTAAGCTCCCGAATATAAGTAAAAATTTCGCCAAAATTACACTTTTTCTTGAACACCCGCCAATCTGTTTTTTTTTTGTTTTTTCTTGTGTGTGGGTGTGTGTGTTTAACGGTTACATACAACGAGATCTACATTTATATATACAATATTATAAAATATTTTTATTTTTATTTTTTAAGCCATCCATTATTAAGTTATCAATCCGACCGGTGGACCACATTTTTTATACAGAGACTCTAGTATACCTGAATAACGTTGTTAATTAATATTTTTTTTTAATCAAAATGTACAGGAAATAAGTTCAATGTATGCTCAATAACATACATTTTTCCAAATCGCAAATATATCTAGTGGAAAAAAAAATATCTAGTGGACAAAAATATTCAGAAAAACGATTTTTTTTCGGCCTGTCCCAGTGGTGTTTCCCTAAAAAATTATGAGTTTAAAGTTTGCATCGTTGGAATGCAAAGAAAATGATTCTCTTTTAATTGCTAAAATTTCTCTTATCTTAGCGACGAAAATCCCTCCACTTTTTTTTTCATTGCTCATTTAGAAATGGATTATGTTAATCTGCAAAAAAGATTTTGTAGAATGATGGAAGTGACGAAATAAAAATAAAAAAAATTTCCACTGAGTTCCAATGACGCAAACTTTAACGCCATGAAAAATCCGAGGGAATACGACGCCTCTCCAACGTGTTAAGCAACACTCTAAATAAGCGTATAACGGTCGACCTTTGATTGAATATGCATTAGCGCTCCGGAGTAATTCTGGAAAGAGCTCGGGTTAAGCTTTTGGTTTTTCTGTGTGTGTGTATATATATATATTTATATATATATACACACGTGTGTGTCTAGAGAGGGAGGGAGGGTGAAAGAGGATTCTTTGGGTGGCATATAGAACCAGCGAGGACGTATAGTCATTCACAAGAAGGTATCTCCCGCGTGGCTGTATAACCTGATTAAAAGGAAACGAGCCTGAAGTGCAGGAAGCCGGGTGGGGTGATAAAAACAGGTTGGGCTACTGCGACGCGCGTAATTACGGTGTTAAACGGGAAACGTTTTCTACGCAGAGTCACACGTGAGCTGGGCAATGAATCGCCCTCGACTCTCGCTACCTTAGCACGAGACCTTAGATTCGCGAGAGAAAAAAAACACATTCTTACAAGTTCATTATAGATTTTTCTTTCCCTCGAATCGTTTACGTTTTTCGTCATTCCACAGCTGATCTCAAAGGAGCGGCGTGTTTCGTATAGTTCAACAAATTCTACGGGTTAATTTAAAACTGAGTGGCAATTATTATCATTGTTATTCCAATTACGAAGTTATATGACAAATTGTGTAGAATTATTCTTCAAAAAATGCTACCCGTTCGTTACACTCTCGGATGGTGATGGCGATGTTTCTCGTAATGACTTTGGGGGTTGATGACATTTCTACGGATATGCTGCAGTGGCAGCTGGAAAGCTGAACGGGGGGGGGGGGTAAAATAAAGAGCGAGAGCGTCGACGGGTCCCTGGGTCCCTACTCATTTCACGATTTAATTGCGGCGACGTCTTTTGGGAGCCACCTTCCGTACCAACGCATACACGTTCAACAGGGGGTTACGAGACTTCTGGCGCGCGCGAGAGAGAGAAGTAGGTAGTTGGGTTTGGCATCGTTCTTTTTTCATTCTCATGGAGCAATGATTCTCGCTCCGAGACCCTTTATTTTTTTAAAAGCCACGTTTTTCTTCGTCCAGCCCCGCACCGTAAGTCACGACGCACTTAGCTATTTCGGTGCAAATTCGTCGAGACAGAGAACCGTTGTACGAGACCCTCGAGACCCAGAGGCAGGGGGGAAGGAGGACGGAGGAACGAGAAACAAAGACAATATGCTCGTGTCAGCATTGCATTTTCTCGACCCAGCATGCATTCCTTGCATTTTCTTAACTGTGACGTACTTTATGGAAAATATCTCGCGGAATATCCCAGGTGGATCTCGGAAAATTCGGCACTAGAAAACACGTGGAAAAATTGATTGTAGGTAAACAAGTCAGGTTCAAAATGGGAAAAGATCTAGATTGGGGTGAATTTTTTGGAGTGTCGACGACTAATTGATTTCAAGATCAGCTCCACTTTTTCAAATGGGAATTCCTATTTTTAAATGCCTCCTTACACCTGGAAAAAATGAATGATTCGTAGTGACTTTTTGATGACGTTGGTGTATCGTAAGATTACTAAACGGGGAATGAGCTCGGTATTTTCGGAAGGAAATTATAATTAAACAAACATGCTGAAAATGTTCTCTATCGACTCCATGTTTAAAAAGATTTCTGAACGTCGACTAGGCTGCTTGCAAAATTCCGTCGTCGAGTCGTCAACTATTCCAGCCTTTCCGCTTTCGACCAAAATATTTTTTAAAATCTAACCTTCGCTAAAACCATAAAAACGCGCCACAGTAGGTTGCGAATTGACCTACAGACTCTAGAATTATTTTTAAATATCCTTCACCACAAGCGAACCGTATTAACAGCGGATCAGCACGAAATCACGGGGCTCGGTTGTTTCGCAACGCAACGGAACGATTACAGCCCCGTCTGCTAATTTTACGCGAGCCGATTTTTTTTCCGCCCCAAGATCTCACCCGAAGATCAGATGGTATCTTGGAATAGTCGAATTCGTACCTTTTTGGGTGACACGAAAGGAAGGAAAGCAAGGGAAAAAAAACCAGCACAGAAGTCCTACATTTCGACCACTTCCTTAGATACAATCGCGGGTCTTTTTCATACTCATAACGCGTGCGGAGCGAAGGGTTGAAAATTACGTGTTCGTGAGTAAAGTAGAGCTAATTTCGTGGGTTTCGCGCCCTTGGATTCCACTTGGATACGCCATGGGATGAGTGGCGGAGTGGGGTGGGGGGAGGTTCGAGGGGGCTCGAGCCTTGCTCGCTGCTTGTACTATTCCCTGGTAGACACAGCCCCTTCGGGTTCTCCACCAACCCCTTCCGATGCGGGGGTTGCGGAGGCTGAGAGGGCGGCGAGAGCGAGACGTCCTGTACGGAGGTCGGGGTTGGTTGGACGAGTGGAGCTGAGCGCACGATCTAGGGTGAGAGAGTGAGAGAGAAAGGGCAAAAGGGCGAGGGAGACGAAGATAGAGAAAGAGAGAGTAGCAGTAACAGCAGCAGCAGCGTGCTGCCCGCACCAGGCGCCCCTTCGCATATTTCACTGGGAATTTACGAGCTTCGATACGACAGGGAAATTGCAAGAATGGCGGAGTAATCTATCTCTCCTTGTGCTGCCTTCGCGAGAAAGAGAGAGCCGGAGAGGGCTCTCTTCTTTTCCCAGAGCTTTTCGCTCCACTCCTCTCTCGCTCTCTCTCTATCTTCGTCGCTCTTTCTCTTTCGCTCTTCCACCCTCTCGCGGGATTCGAACCATCCCACCCCGAGCAACCCTCTACTTCTCTACACTTTACCCTCTTCGCGCACACACTCTCTCTCCTTCACGTACAAAAAAGCAACCCGGAAAAAAAGAAAGAAAGAACGTAACACACTCGAATACCATCCCGCGTACGGGTGGTATGGATACGTACATACATATGGAGGAGAAATCGGAGGAAAAAAGAGAGCTAGTCTCCTCTATCTCCCTTATAGATAAAAGGGATTTGTCCTTTTTCGGTAGATCTCAGGCTATACGCACCAAACGCCAGAAGGCCTAATTGTGTTCCTCTTTCTTTTTCTTCTTCTCACGGACAAGCCACGATCTATCGCCTCTCGTTATACTATTATCCAGCATCGGAGGGAGAGACAAGGAGAGGAAATATATCCTTGCCGAGATATCTCTCGAGGGTTATTCTCCCAAATGCCAGTGACATAGAGGGATGGGGGTGAAACATGGATGTATATGTCAACAGTCTTTGGCTTTGTTCTTTCGACATTTATACACATACACGTGGGTGTGTTTCAATAGGAAACTGTAGGCTCCGCGATGTGATCCCTTTTTTTTACTTTCATGCTCAAGTACTCGGGAAATGATCCTGTGAAGCTTGGCAGTCATTTTACGCAGAGGGATAACGATCATTATTGCGTTGGTAAAATGTTTCTCGAACGGATAACGTGATCAAGGGTCCTTTAGAGGAACATCACTCAAGTGTCCACCTTCGATCTTGTTGAAAACTTACATATGTGATGAAGAATTAAAAAATATGTGACACGTATTTTTGGAAACGGTTCGAAATCAGCGGAAAACGGGTTCGAGGGGTAAAATCGCCCCTCAAAGAAAGGCGTAACACCCTTTATTTTTTTTTTCACAATACTTCTATAGTAAATTTTCATCGCTTCAGTTTTGAAGAATTTTGGTTTTTGTTTCATTCATATTGGTGGACTGCTTGTGGGTGACACTGCAAAATCACCCCTCCACACGCCTTTCCGTGACGGGTAGTTTTTCCGCCGATAAAAAGAATACATGTCTAACAGTTCATCACTTGCTTTATCACATAAATGAGTTTCAACGAAATCGAAGGCAGACACTTGAGTGATGTTCCCAGTTCGTCCATCAAAAAAGAACTGGCGCACATTGCACCGAATTTCGGATTCTACAAAACACAAATGGTTCAAATTTACCACCTGTTTTTAATCTGACCCATACTGACTACTCTGAAAAAAAAGTATATTGAATTTTCACCGCATTTACTATACAACCTAAAATGCAATATACGAACTGGACATATGAAATGAAAATTCTTCTACTTGTATAGCCGGATGCATACGCGAACATAAATTTCTATACGCTGATGTGAAACTTAATCTACACTGCATTATCCAAACTTATTTCGGATTTTTTAGAACACCATACGTCATAAGTCAGACTTTCGATTGAAAATTATAAAAATTTCATATGAATTCATTCGTCGTAGAGTGAGGATTGAAAATGCAATGCGACTTTGTATTTTGAAATCAGCCAACTGCAAAATACGATGCAGTGAAAATTGAACATTCCGATGCGCGTAATTTTTATTTGCAAACTTTTTTTTAATTCAAAATGCGAATGGAAATAAAAATATTAATATATTTATAATTTATTTATTTAGTGCCAGTATCCTTGCGAGTTTTTACGTATTACCATTTCCAATTGAACCCTTTCCTATCACTCGCTACCCGCATTTCGCTAAACTTACCTCACTTATGATGCATCCACTACCGTCTTAAGTTACACTATGCCGCATTGGCTGAGGGAAACTGTGAAAAACTCCTACTGGTATAGACGAACCCATATTTTTTAAATTCTCTCGTGTACAGACTTTTTACTCAAGTATCTACACTATGGTCTCAGAAGTATTAGCCTTCCGCTGACTGTTTGATATGCCAGTCGGTGCACGGCTATGCGGTCACCGCTCCGAGTATCGGTGATGCACAACGCTGCTCAAGGGTTTAGGCCACAGTAACGGGTATAAAATCATGTGCGAATTTAACAATTTCGTTTCGTATGAAAAGGTGATTCACTCATAAAATTAATTACACATTTATTTAATATGAATATCAAGCTGTTAGAAAAAATATATATATTTTTTTTCGATGTATAAAATGGCCGACTACTAATATTTTATTTTGTTATCTTTTTTTTAGGCGCTACGCGGCGTGACATTTAGCATCCACAATTTTTTACCTAGAACAAAAAACAAAAATTCTCGTCAATCTACATTAGAATACCTAGAGAAGTACGTACGGAATTAAAAAAATATTGCTGTATTCAAAAGTTGTAGGTATTTGAACTTAAGAAATGAATTTTCAGGGAAAAAATTCGTTATAACTGCTCATAAACTGCTCATAAAATGAAAAGTTTTCGATTAATCAGAAATTCCGTACGTACTCTGCGAAATGCAATTAGGAACATAACTTTTAAATTTGAAGTAAATCGAGTGAAAATTGTTGAAGTTATTTGTCACGCCAATTGGGAAAAAATTTGTTTCGAGAAGTTTCGAGTAGACGGTCATTTTGTTTGGGTTATTTTATTTGGGTTATATTTTCCAACAGCTTGATATTCATACTATATAGATGCGTTATTAATTTTATGCGTGAATCACTTTGTCAATGAGAAAAATATTGTTAAATTCGCACATGATTTTATATCCGTTACTGTGGCCTAACCCCTTAACTCGAAGTACTGGCGAAGCCTAACCCTGACCGCCCATCCATCAGTGTTGGTAATACAAATTCATATACCAGGTGTGTAAGTATGAAACCGGAATTTGCCCAAAGGTGGCGCTAGATGTCGATGCAGTTACCGACACATCACGTCAGCGGTGTCTTGTTATTGTATTGATATCCGACAAAGATTTCCAACTCACAATAACACGAGTTTCATTCAGTAGCATTAGTTTATTAGAGATAAACATGTCGAGTTTTGTGCCAACAAATTACGATTTGCGGACAGCACTACTTTTCTGTTTTCATCTGAAGAAAACCGCAGCCGAATCGCATCGAATGCTTGCGGAGGCGTTTGGTGAGCATGCTCTCGGTAAAACACAGTGTTTCGAGTGGTTCAAACGGTTCAAAAGTGGCGATTTTGACGTGAGGAACGAAGAACGTGGAAGACCACCGAAAAAGTTTGAAGACGCTGACCTGCAAGCCTTGTTGGACGAAGACGACGCTCAAACACAACAACAACTGGCGGATCAGTTAAAGGTGACCCGAGAAGCCATCTCCAGTTATTTGTATCATATCATTACAATAAACGTGTTTTTTCTGTACAAAAATTCCGGTTTCATACTTACACACCTGGTACATTATTGCATTTAGTACTTTGATGTCGATGTAATCGATCTGTCCTAGTATATGTATATAGAGGTCATTGTAACGATCGTCCTGATCCAAAGTTAACGATTCGTTCAAAAATATTTAAGGACCGTCCTTGAAATAGCTGCCGGTGCTTATATATATGTGTGTGTGTATGTATATTTATACAGAGAATGTACAGGGCTGACCTGTAACGCGCCCCCAGTGACGTATTGCACGTTTACGATCGTCCATCACGGTCTCCGGGGGTTGGTGTTACCGAAAATCTACCTTCGACTCTGCTACCAACTCTCTCTCTCTCTCTCTCTCTCTCTCTCTCTCTCTCTCTCCCTCTCTCTCTCTCTCTCTCTCTTTTCTCTCCCGTTCAAAAGTATTCTGGAATTGTGGGTGCGATATACACCATTCAGTTTTTCGTTCTCAGGAGAGCAACTCGTAAGAAAGTCTGGCGAGTTTGAGCCATCAATTTCTCCGAATCGAGACATTATAAAAAAAATTGTTTTTCCATATTTTTTTTTATTCTATCATTCTCTTTCTCTCTCTATCTCTTCGTTTCTCTCGCTGGCTCTTTCTCGCTGCAAGGTAACTTCGAACGTTGAATGGAAACTCTTGAATCAACGAGAGCGAGAGGGACCACTCGCGTTCGGGGCTACGAGCTCGAGCACACGCTTGTCGTGATGAATGAACATGGGCCTCTCTCAATGCCACTCGGCTCGTTACGCTCGTCTCGCTATCAGCTCCATCCAGACTCTGCGTAGTATACTGTACACTCGACCAATGCGAGCTTGAAAAAACGATCGAGAGAGAGAGAGAGAGAGAGAGAGAGAGAGAGAGAGAGAGACAGAGAGAGAGAGAGAGAGAGAGATTCAGAGGCCGAATCATCGTGACAGACTCGTAAGGCAGGCTTGAACTGCACAAAGATCTTGCGAGTGACAGAAGCGATAGAGGGATCACGATGTATATGCAATACAGCTATCGAGATTGAATAGCATTAGACATTTGGTTACGAAATATCGAAGATGTTCTACAAAGACAAAGTACCCGGAGGATATTCTATTAAACTTTTTTTTCACCTGCAATGCGATTTTGTCATGATGAAATTTTCATATAGTTTTGCCGATTTGCATAAGTATATAAATGTTTGCAGCATCGATACAAAAACAATGAAATAATAGTGAAATAAATAATAAATCCGACACTGGTGGCTATCGAGGTTCGGCTCTGACGGTACTTTGAGTTAAGCAGCGTTGTGCATGGTCGATACTCGGAGCGGTGACCGGTTAGCCGTCAACAAGATGCCAAAAATATACCTTTCAATATTTTTTAATAATCGTAGTTCAAAAACTAGCCCATACTTCACACATTAAAATGCCGCTTGATTTTTTTGTTTCATATAAGCAGAACGCCCGCAATCTCGGTCCCCGCAAAAAACTTTTTTTAAAGATGAGTGGCTAAGTTGCCGTGCACTACAGCAATGAGCGACGATTTCGGGCTGACAAATTTGTAAAGTGTGATCCAAATGTGAATTAATGTGTGTAGACGGCTGTATAAAGGCGACGGAAGTTAGATTGGATTAGCGAAGTGCGGGTAGGGAGTTATAGGAAAGGGTTCAATTGGGAAAGGTAATACGTTGAAACTCAGGAAATAAAATAATAGTAAGTAATACACTGAAAATATATAAAATTTAATATTTTTTGGTCATGTATAATTTGAACAATTTTTTTTGTTATATATGTACAGTCGAACCTCGATATAACGAAGATTTGTCCATTCGCTTCCGATAGACGCCCGAAACCTTTATACAACAACATAATAATATACATTGTGCCCTAATTGCTAATTGCTTTAAAAAATGGCTCTCTAATTTGAACCTTTCTTTCTTTAAAAAATATCCCTATATTTACACCACTAATTTTTTTTTAAGGACATTTTAAACAACATGATCTCGATGTAACGAAAACTCGATGTAACGACCTTCCCTAGAGATTCGTTATATCGAGGTATGACTGTATACATATAAAAGAAAAAATAACTATTATAATTGCCCACATTCATTCCAATAATATTTAAAAATTACTTCTCTCCAGTGAGAATCATTGTTGTTGGTCGCAGACACAGAGACGGATTTACACAACAATACATATAACATCAAATAAAAAATTATTGAAAAGGATATTGAAGAAGCGGTTGAACTACGATTTTCCCGTTTTTTTTTTGAATGGGAAGAATTATTGTGAAGTGTTATGGGGAAACTATTGAAATATAATAAGAATATTCACATTATTATCGCGTCGCTAAATCGAAATTCAAAATAGTTCTGTAGACGTTACAGACTAGCGAAGACCGGGATCGTAGGAATGATGAAAAATATACACTGGCATGTATTTGTAACGAGAGACAGGGAAAGAGGAGGATAGCGACTGGTTGATTGTCCGGTCTGTATAACTATATATGTTCGACGGTGCGAGTACCGAGAGCGTGCGCAGGGCGGTCGCCTCTCGGTTTAATTTAACACAGCAGCTGTAATCCCATCCATTACACCCGCGGTAATATACGATCGCTCGAGATTCATACTCCGTTTTTTCACTAATTAACAGACGGGACAAATCGCTTCGGCTATCCCTCCTGCTTCCCCCTGCTCACCAGCCACCCCCGCCGACGTACCCCTTCCGCTATCGCTCCAGTCCACGAGCTGCTGGTGCATCCATCCGTTATCGCACTTCGCGAAAGAACGAACGGGCTTTTCCCGAGCAACCCCTTTTTCATTTTCTTGCGCTATGCTCTGGGCCAAGGTGAACACCGAAGGGTGTAGAGAGAGTATCAACATTTCGCACAGTTATGAATTGTCTGCCAAATATCTGAATACATATATGCCACTATGTAGGTACACATACAATCTCAAAGATATATAAAAATAAATGTATGAATGTCTAAATACATAAATATATGAATATATATATATAAATATATATATATATATATATATGAATATATATATATGAATATATATATATATGAATATATATATATAAATATGAAAATGCATTCTTGATACATGCTGCCCCGTACAATTTGGTGAATACTATTTTTTTTACTATTATTTCCTGGGTTCCAATGTATACGTTGGATTGGAAAGGGTTGGAATTGGGTATACGCTGGGTATAACCCTTTCCTATCACTTCCTATCGGCTCAGCACCAATCCAACCTAACTTCCGTTGCATCCATAGGCGTCTTAAGCGACACTATACTGCATTTGCCGAGGGTACGGGGAAACTGTGAAAAACCCGCACCTGTATATAATATGGCTCGATATTCTTCTGCATTGCCAAAAAAAATATTTAATTTAAATAGGATCTATTTAAATCAAATAGGTTTTTTCCTTGTCTCACGGCCTACTACGATCTTATTTGTTCCAGATATTATTTTTAAATATTGAATCTATTCAAATTGAATAAATAACGATTCGATCCAAATAAATTTTAACTTGCTTACAATATTCACTGTAAATCAAAGTGCATATGCATAAAATATTTCATAAACCCAAGATGAAACACTTAATTGAGAGTCTTACCACAATGATTTTTTATCGCAATTTGTCATTCCCTGGCTTTCTGAAATGATTTTTTTTGGAAGAAAATATTTCGCCTATATGGAATAGAACCTAGAACCTACCTGCATATAGCTACGCACGCTGCCCTTATGCTATTGGGTGCTCGTAATATCTTGGCCGCAGAAAGGGAATAAGAGACCATATGAATTCATATAATTATTTGTTGTTTCACACAAACTATATCAATTAGTTAATATCACTGTGGTAATTAGGGACTTTTATCGAATAACACGCTATAGATTTTTCAAACATAATCTATATATACATATATGTAATTTTCCTCTCTCCACCCTCTCTACCCCCATCCCCCTTTGATGTGTGTGTTGCAATAAAGACAGACCATTAGTTCAATCAATTAGAAAAACGGTTCTTTCTGTGAAAATTATATTCAATTTGAATTTAAAAAAAAATAAATAGATACATTTAGTGGATTCAACTAAACAGATAAAACTGAATCACAGATTTATTAGGATTAAATACAATATTTATTCATTAGATGACATTGAATAGATTTTGATTTGAATAAATAAATATATTTAAAATCAATAATTCCAATAATGAAATGCAATAGGAAAAATTTGATTTCACGAAAAATCTATTACATTCGAATTTTTAAAATCAAATAAACGCCGTTAGTTAATGCAAGTAGAATTTTTCTGTCAGTGTGATTCTCTGGTGCACAGACTTTTTACTCAAGTGCCTACAGCAAGGTGTCAGAAGTATTGGCTTTCCGCTGACTGGTTGATGCGCCCAGCCGGTGCACGGATGAGCGGTCACCGCTCCGAGTATCGGCTATGTACACCGCTGCTTAACTCAAACGCCGTCGCCCATTCACCAGCGTCGGTTTTTTGTACAATTTGCTGAATGTTAAACTTGAACACATTTTCCGGCTCTTTACATATGTAAAGGTGTGCGTGCGCATGCCTGTATGAAAGTGATTTTTCTCTCGCATTTATACACAGAATAATTTCCAGGGCATTTGCTTCGCAAACTCTGTAATTAGGGCGATTGCTATATTCGCCCCACGTCGTTCCGTCTCGCCAACTTCATAATTTCCCGGGATTTTCACCGATGCCACTGAAGCGCGGTTTCTGAACGCGAGGACCGCAACGGAACCAGGTTGAACTGAAGGTGCATCAGAAAAATCGATTCGTTTGTTTTCACTGATGCATTTATGGCTAATTGAATATCGTATCAGTAAGAAGAGGTGGAGATTTGTGTAAATTTTGAAAAAAATGTTTTCGACTAGAAAAAAACTCTTAGCGTGTGAAAAAAGTTACTTTTTCGCAGCGTAGTCACTGTGTAAATCGCCAAGTGAGCGAGGGAGAGAGAATAAGGGCTTTTCTCCGTACGCATAAGACGACGGTCGCTCGAATGGATACGAGCGCAGTCGTGTGTTCATTACAACGTCGACTGCACACCCGAGCAGCGTCCTCAACCAACACGGTCCCGGGATTTAATTGGATGAACACCATTGCAATGGTGCTTAATTAACTAATTAATTTTACTCGGGTGTATAATACGAACGCGATATGATTCTCGCATTCGACTCGAGGACGACTGGGACGAGACGACGTATGTCGCACTCTCTGAGTCAATGCGCTTGTTGTAACACTCGAGGATATAAATCGATATTAATACGTCTCAAAACTAGAGGAGGGAGCAGATCGTTATGCTAAATTTCTCTCTTCTATACAAGACGTCCTCAGAGGACGGAATTGGTCGCATGATTCGTTCGCATACTCCCGCGAAGAAAAATGATTCAGGTCTTTGTATTCAAGAGATTAGTATTTATATAAATATATAAAGTGCTATAAATATGTGAAAAAAATATTCAGGCTTTTGTATTCAAAAGATTTATATTTATATAAATCTTTTGAATACTGTATAAAAATGTGAAAAAAATTTTCAGGCTTTTGTATTGGAGAGATTTATATTTATGTGTAATTATAAATTTCGTATGCATACTACTATCTATTATTATCATATAGGGTAAATCGACCATGAGTTCACGAATAACACCACTGGAGAATTCAAATGGACTGTAAAATAAAAAAATTATGAAAACTAATTTTTTATTGCCATAGCTAACAAAATATATTAGTCTGAGGGTAGAAAAATATATTATGAGTAATTGCAACAAATAATACTAAAGGAATCGATAAATAAGTAACGAAATAACGAAATCGTCAGTGAATGGACGAAATTACAAGTAAATGGACACTTGACCGCCAGTAAATGGAGGTGTCGTGTAGATGAACGCTGTAAATTTATTATTTATTTTTATTAAATGCTAGATTTGGAGATCACTGTGATGTACGAAAATTATAATATTCTTATACATATGAGTATTATATTTGTTATTACGATTTCTTGAAAAATACACAAAGGCTTTTGCAGTCTTAAAGTGACGTTATCAAAAAACTACCAAAGTTTGTTGCAACAGAGAAATAGAAAATTAAATTTTGTCTAAATTATAAAAAAATGGATTGATTTTATGACAGCATTCAATGAAATGTACATCGTTATCTCTTAGCAGTGATTGATTATGCAATTTTCACCAGATGAGCAACATTTTTTAGAAGAGAGTCCGACAAGGCGTGTCCATTTACTGGAAAGAGGTAAGAACACAGCATCAGTGAATAAACATGTCAAATTCTGACCTATTATTACGAATTTATTTGAATAAATTGCAAACGATTGAAGATTGATTCTATTTTGAATAATAAAACAAATACTTACCCTCAAAACGCATAAAAATGTTTGTTTTCGCCTTTAGAACACCTATTGTGCACAGCCGTATGGTAACTAAGTGTCCGGTGTGCAAGTACCACAAACTAGAGAACTTGCGTGTAGTGTAAAAATTCAATATTAAACTGAGAAATCGGTTGTAACGACACCTTTGATTTTTAGTTAAATTATAGTGATTCGAGTTTTTATCGACAACTCATACTCTTTACTTATTTTAGATATAAATCAGCTTTTGTCCATTAATTGGTTAGTTGAGCCTGCAGAAACTTAAGGAATAGTAATATGGACTCTCCCCCCTCTCTTTCTCTAAAAGAAGAATGTTATTTGGTTTATTAATAGCAATATCCATCACCTCTTTCTTCCCCCGCACCCTATCTCTCTTCAATTCATTGCGTAATAGTAAAAGGTAAATGCACTATTTATTTACTGATGCTACGTATTATTTTATTTAGTAATAGTAATATGTAATTTTGTTCAGTAATCGTGATAAATCATATTACTAATACTAAATGTGCATTTAAAATCTAAATCACGACTAAAAATCTACAAAATATAGCAATTGCATGTTGACGACCCCTAAATGAATGATAAAGATTTATTTGAATGTTAAAAGAAATACAAATAAATGCTAAATGAATTTTTAACCAATATAAATAGTAGTTATTTATACATAATACACTTTTGTCAGTCGTACATTCATTTTCGTTCGAATTATAAACATATTTCGATTTGCGAAACTGTCACCCCACCGAGGACATAATATTTCATCGTCATGCGAGAATTCCCGGGCCTAAAGGGTTCGCGCGCTCAAGCACGAGAATTCCCGGAGTTTCCTTTTCATTTGAAGGCACAATAAAACAATTTGTGGAAGTACGATTACGTACAGGTTGTACGACACAGCCGTTATCGTGTAGCGAGTATGAGACGTGTCACGTGCACCACCGGCGTTACTCGCCATTGCGGGCTCCCTGGTGGTTGAGACGAGGGCGTCAGCGTCGAAAGCCTCCACACTGAAGGGAATATATAGGTGGAGAGAGAGAGAGAGGGAGAGAGAGGGTGCGGAGGGTCGAAATCGCGGACCGAGGCAGGGAGACTCATGGGATGAGAAAGGGATGCGACAGGGTGTGTATAGGTGTACGTGTGGCCACGTGGGGCGTGCAGACGAGGCTCGCCAAGGGGTTCGCTCCCCGTGCTGGCGCGGGCGAAATTTGCATTTCATAAAACATATGCCACGGAAGTGGAATAAGAAAGTCGCTGGCTCAGCTCGAAAGAAGCGAAAGAGAATAGGAGGAGAGGGAGGAAGGAGAGTAGAAGGAAGTTTCGAAAAGAACGAGGATGATATAAAGAAGTGATCGAGAACGTGAGAGAGGAAAAGAGCTGGCGAAGAAAAAAGGTCTTTCCATCCTCCTATTCCTCTCAGTAGATCGTGTACGCGCGAGGGGGTTGTTCTCTCTCGGGAGAGGCTGACGGAAAGAAATTCCCATATATCACGAAGGTGCCACTTCTTTCTTCCTCTCCGTGAGAGTTCCTTTCCCTCTTCACGCTGCTTTATGCTTCTGTTTTTTTATCATCCCGGTTCTTTCTGTTTTTATATATGTCTCCGTGAGGAAGGACAACTCTGAGCAGTGGCGGGAGACGGGGCACATACACACGGATAAGAGAAGCCGGCAGAAACGCTTCAAGTGATGTAGTGAAACAAATCGGCAATACCATCTCCCTCTCTTTTCGTTTTGCGGGGGCTGTACTGGTTCGGTCAAAGTTTTCGATGGCTTGGAGCCAGATATTTTGGCTTCGGGGTCCCGGTTTGTGCGCTGCTCGTGTGCACATGGTTGCAACGCACCGGCACTCCATTTATATGCGGAAAGGAGATTTCGGACCTGTTAGATCTACGTGTTAGCTGCACTTCCGGCTGCTTTGAGGACGCTCCTTAACATTTAAAAAACTGGATCGACCGTATTGGGGACGGAAAGGTCCTTGAAGTGGTGTTTATATTAAAATCCTTACTTTTATTCAAAGGTGGTTTTGAGGGCACTAAGATTTGGGAAGATGATTAGGATGATGGAAAGAAAGCACCATGGGGTGCTCCATATATACCAGTGAGAAGGAGCAAGAGAGCGAAAGAGGAATTCGCTCAAAGCGAGATGGCAGAAAGGCTGAAGATGAGAGACCGGCGCCTGTCCGCGTATGCAGTCAAAGTAAGTAAGCCCAGGCCAAAGTAAGTAAGCCCACATTCAGACACACACCCTTTCAATCTCTTTGCCCATCCCTCGGTCTATCTTTCATCCCCTGTACCTCGTTTCTCGGACGTTCCCGTGCGCAGTCTCTCGTGATAAAGAGACGAGCTTGTGAGTCAGATATGCAACGCGTGTGTGCACTTCATAGCCAGAGAGAGAGAGAGAGAAAAAAGGGAGAGAGAGGAAGGACCGGAGCATAGCGTGAGTCGTTCGCAGCTTCCGGGCCAACTATCCGACACCATCGACCTGTGTGAAGTTGGCAACGCGAGTGTCAGCATCTCACAGTATATCTGGAGACCTTATAGCATTCGACAGAGTTCTTGAGTTCTTGATAGTTCATATTAATAGTTCTAGCGAGTCGAGCACCGGATACCGCGTTTCAAAATCGGATCGACCGCAAGTCAGCATCCCAGTATATTGAGTGCAATAAATGAAACAGCACTTCAATAGGTCGCGCATAGTTCTACAGTTGTTGATGGTATATAACCAGTTTCCGTAAATGCAAGTCCCAGAAATGCTCGAAAAGAAGAGATGCTGTGACGTTCATGAGTACAAACGGAAAATGTATACAGGGAGCTGCTGTGGCACTGGTGCGGGTATTTCATTTTGGGATGGTTTTAAATGATGTTTGGAATCCCACCATAAGCTACCCCATTGTCCTAAAGTTAAGACTCATATAAGTCCACGAGCATTTCGAGATCGCGGAGTGAAGCTCAGGAATATAAATATCACCGGACAGTTATCTACTTTGCTACTTTTCGCCGATTTAAAATCGGCTCGGGTGATGCAAACTTCTTACGAAGAAACTCAAGACACTGGGGAACTCAGCATGTTCAAAATACACGAGGAACGTTCTATGTTAAAGGAATTATAATATTGCAACCTTCAGGCTATTTCCATCTCACTTGAATACAGCGAATAAGGTGGAGTGGAAGAGAGAAAAGGGGAAAGAGTTTGTCATACGAACGGTGGAAGTCCTCTCAGGAAAGCTCTCGTCGTTTGAGAGCCAAAGTCCACCACTATCTCGCGCCATCAGATTCCGAAAGTTGCCTGCCAAGAATAAGCTGGAAGCCTCTCCATCAAGTGTATTATTGTATGTTGGTATAACTCTCATCTCTCTCTCCCTCTTTGCCCTCTCTCTCTCCCTCCCAGAAAATGCTATATTACCGTGGCATTCGTTTTTGGCCTGGACCTAGTCTTGTTGCTGGAGCTCCTATTTTACCGTGTGTTTTCAGAGTATATGCATGTGTGAGTATGTTTGGGCCCATACGTCAATGTCCGCTTTGCCTTTTCACGTCGTCTACGACAACCCCTTGGTTTTCCTTCACATACAGAGTTATACGACGCCCTCTTAGCTCCTCACATCGTTTCTCCACCATTTCGCGATCATTGTTCCTCTCGGGCGAATGCTTCAGCTAGACTCTTCGCCATACAGTAGCGAGAAATGCAGAGGGGTTGAGAGGGCGCAATATTTTTGTTCGCAAAGGAGCCAAAGACGACCCACATGCCAACTTGCCACGGCAATATAAACGATTCATAAGCGGGTATACATAGGAGTAAAAGTCTCCAACTTAAATGACCACGGTTATTGGCAACGATTGGAGGGAAAGAGACCTATATCCAAGAATGAATTACACGAAGGTCTCCACGATGATGATTGGGAGCAGTCATGTCTTCATAGGTATTTTTAAGGATATGGGTTTCCAAAATCCCCACCTATTGTCTTCCGGGCAGTTGCTGGGCAGGCCAGTCCGCAGGTAAGCGGTCACCCATCCAGGTATTGACCTCGGCCATCACCGCCGAATATGGAAGATCGCGGCCTCACCGCTGCTGGTGCATATCTTTCTATCTACATCTTTGATGATTGTTTCATTCGAATAAATGCTCACACCGTCGGTGGATCTGAATATCCAGTATTTCCCTGCTGCACTTATCATACGGAGTTGATTATTATACCCGAACTGTGTGTACTCCAGGCAGAAACAATGTATAACTTTTATACAGCGAGGCATTTTAATACCACGTCACTCTATCTATGTGTACGGTAAGATATAGTTATAATGACGTTGTGGCGCCCTCAATTATCAAAACATGTATGCAAAGTTATGGAAATGTATTTGCGATGCGTCTACGCTCCGTCCCTTTCGCCCCCTGCCCCTTCTTGCCGGTGAATCATTCGTGCTCGCAATAACGAAGTTCGCATATACGCTATCCTACACGTGAAACGACAAGAGAGCACCGGCATTCCGCCTCGCGATACAAACTTTGCGCAGAAAAGTCATGGGCTTTGTCGAAAGGAAAAAGAGTTATTCGATGCGACAGTCTATCGGAAACCTTCCGCCGGAGAAATCGAGAAACGGCGATTTAATTTCCCGTTAAGGGATGAGGCGGAGAAAGAATTGCGGAAAAAATATAGGCGGGCTATAATGCTGACCTGATTTTAAATTCTCGGAGAATAAATTTGGCGTAATCCGAGATTTTTTAGCGTCATCAAAAAGCGATGTTCGACTAAAAGACGATCTCGTAGGTACCATTTTTTCTCCTCTGAAGGTCAATTTGGTTTGCTCAAAGTAAAGGAGAACTTTTTTGGACTTTGATAAGTCTCGTTGAGTTAATTATTGAGTGGAATAATGGAAAATGGAATAGTTGCTTGAAAATGGTCCACGGTGCTCCCCGCCTGATCATCTTCCACAACGGCAAGTGTTGCGGATGGCGTTCAATCGGACGAGAAAATGAAGAAACAGTCGGTACTCGGGCGTCATTTGGAAACGCGAAAATCAAATTCTATATTTATACGCACTCGTGGAACGACACACTCGCGAGATTCGGCTGCAAATATCATACGTTATGTACGATCTTCCGGTCGAGAAGATCCAATGGGTCACGCCTAATTCTACGTCGCAGCAATATAGCGGTCTCCAAAGAGAGCTGTATAGAAGCACAAGATATAGTGAAAGTTTAGTTAACACAATTTGGGGAACGAAGAAGCGTGGATGGCGATGAAGAAAAACAAGAAAGTTTCTCGTGACTATTCGTAAAGCTTGAGATATGTCTCATCGGGACTTTCTCCTCTCTCGATTACTCTTTCCCTCTTTCGGTCTCATTCGATCCGACAACCATCTCGTGTATTGATACAAGCGGGCGATGAGATGCATAGGGTGTCTTAAAATGACCTGACATTTTAATTTATTATTAAAACGTATTATTCATTCGAAAAGTACGGATATTTTCATTTTAATGTGAGATACAAACATGGAGGTTATGTGTGGAACACAATATGCGATAAATGGCTGCCCCGTTCTTGATTGCAAACGTTCACTCTTTTTACGAAATTTTCAATAACATTTTGGCATAATTGCGGATTAATTTCATTCATGGTGCGTCCAATTGCTTCCTTGAGCTCCGGAGTGGTCTGTGGATCATTGACATACACTTTTCCTTTCAGAAAACCCCAAAGAAAGAAGTTCAATGGCGACAAATCGCACGATCTTGGTGGCCATTTCGCGGCCCGAGATAAGACAACCATGAAACTTCATCTGCAATAACTATGCAGTAACAATGCAGAAAATAACAATTTCTACGCGTTGCTTGATCGTGTAATTCTCCATGACTAAATCTCAATACTTCCTGATGCCAGTTGTCAAAGATCAGTACTCTATGTTCGCCACAAAAAAAAATGGCGCGCAATTTCGAATGTCAGATCATTTTGAGACACCCTTTAATTTTAATCGAAGGTTGAATTTCGGCCTACCAGACTTCCGTTTCATATTCAATAAATATTCAATTTTGGGCCAGTATATCCGAACGTCAACATTGCTCTATATAGTATATCATTAGGTATGGCAGGCAACGAACGTTCAGCTGCGCGTTCATTTTCGGTATTGCGCGGAGTTAAAAACTATCTTCTCAGATCATAAAAAACTAAAAGTTTCGAAACGTTAAAAACTATCTCTCGATCATATCACAAGAGCGCCCGATGCTCTTGTTAGCTCGTGTATCAAAGCGGAAGTAACAAGGAATATCAAGTTCAACAACCTTGTATAAGAATTCGCGCGATCGAAATCTTGTAGAGGTTGTTTCGGTCCAATGATTATAGAAATAAAACATTTTTATCCGACCCTTTTATTATTATCGTCTTATATACCCTGGGCCTTGACTGCAAGGAAATTAAATAATCACTTGAGTGTCCGCCTTCCATTTTGTTGAAACTCATATAAATGATAAAGCGTTGAAAACTATCAGACGCGTATTTTTTTTATCGGTGGAAAAATGGTCTTTAGGGGCAAACGACCCCTCGAAGAAAGGCACGTCGAAGGGTGATTTTGTAGTTTGACCCGCAAGCAGTCCATCGATCTGAATGAAACATAATCCCGAATTCTTGTAATCTCAAGTTATGAAAAATCCACTATAGAAGTATTAAAAAAAAATAAGGAAACCACGCCTTTCTTTGAGGCGTGGTTTTCCCGTTAAAAACCATTTTTGCGCCGATAAAAAAATACGTATCCAATCATTTTCAATGCTTTATCATATATGTGAGTTTCAACAAAGTCGGAGGCGGATACTTAAGTGATGTTCCTTGTTAGACATATAATTTATTCGGTGAGGAGACATCAGAATATCTAATGAATAAAGGATTTGCTCGAAGTTATCAGTCAATATTTGACTGTTAATTTGGAATTTTATTTACTTGTAACATCACCTCAAATGTAACTACTTTAGTCGACCAATTCTACTGAAATTTGGTATAAATGTTTGTAACCTTATTATTTTTAAATGACCCTAAATTATTGAAAATTAAAAAAAAAACTTTTTTATTGCAAAATGTAGCTATTTTTTCGGAAAATTCATGCTTTTTGTTTCAAAGCGTACCATTTCATCGATTTTCAACATTTCTTACTTTTTTTTGGTTCATATTTTGCGTGTGAGTGTTAACAAAAGAATGATGAATAATCTCGCCGACGCTACGTGTCACGCCGTCTGCCAACATCCGCCGCAACTCGTTATACTAAAAAAATACCATCTGACAGCCAAAAGTAGAAACGAAACATACCCTAAATCTCAAAAATGGTAAAAAAATCTTTTCTTTTATAAAAATCATGAAAATGATCAATTTTTTCCTCGTCTAAAGGTATCTCCCCCCTCAAATCAGCGAAAATTCCGGCAAAAACAAATGTCGCCCTCACGGGTCACACGCACGGTGACAGGGCGAGGAAATACGCGTTGCTTGTTTCACGCGCCCTTAAGTGTTCAACCCACGAGACAATAGCCAAAAATGTGTGCGCTACGTTAGCCGGCTAACAAGATCGATGTACGGCGAGAGTAAGCGGGACAAAGAGATTGATAACGAGCCGCGCGCTCGAGAGAATATTTATTAACATCGTCCGACACCTTTTTGGCCAAAGTGACTCCGCAAAGTACATTGCACCATGTACATTCGAATACCAGACGGTCTCGGTGCCCTTCTCCGAAACCGTACGAGGCGTCAGCTGACGAATGGAGTTTCTTGGTGCATACTTGTGTGCCCTGCCCTGCGTCGATATATCGTGTGCCCATCGAGGCGGCGAAACCGACGGAAATAGTGGCTCGAACTTGCGAGAGAATGGCGCCGATGGCCGTTCTTTCATTCTCGTTCGGTTCACACATTTGCGTCGTTGCACGTACGAAAAATCGCGCCATTTTTTTCCTCTCATTCAACCAATGAAGGGCACAGCAAATTCCGTAAAGCCTCCTTGCAATTCCTGGATCAATCACCAGACTAAAAATAAAATGACTAAATCCGTCATTGGGAAATGCCAAATGAATTATCTATATAAAAAAGGATCAACGGTGCTCAAACTTTTTTGGCGCCGAAACCCTTTTTACACAATAAATAGGGGAGACCGGGGCAAAATGGTATAGCGGGGCATAATGGGACCGGGGCAAAACGGGTTTGGGGCAAAATGGAATAGTGAAAATCAACACTGCTGGAAAATACGTCATTGGGGCAAAACGGGACTGGGGAAAAATGGGCCGGAGAAAATCAGGCTCCTCAGAAAGAGGCGGTTGGGGCAAAACGGGATCGGGGCAAAATGGGACAGTGGAATAATTCGATGCAGAAACGAAAGAAATGCAGGGGTAAAAAACGAGGGGTAATAAATGAGTGAAAACAGGTTTTATTGAGTGTTACACGATATTTGGGTCACACTCTACTTACGATACTATAATTTAACGGTGGCAATGTTTAATTTTTATTGCTTGTTTAACTAAGCTAATTTTTATCGGCACAATTGTCGCAAACGGACTCGATTAAGTTATCGTCAGCATGGGCACATGAATAGTGGGCCCATTTGTTATTAAAGTTTGTTAAACAATTACTTTTGATTCTGCGGTCAGAACTGTACCAAACTTGACGTAAATTGTTATTTGAGCCTTCTAATTCGATTGGTACAATTTCTTTATCGTTATTAATTATTTAAATAATCAAGTAATTTTTATAATCTGACGTGTGCAATTTATGGTTTTTTTTTTGTTTTTATCTTTCTTTGTTTTTTTTTTATTTATTTTCTGCCAACTGCACGTTACTGATACTGATTTTCAAGCCATTGATGAAAATCTAACTCTTGTCAATTTTTACGTAAATTGTTTTATGAAACTAGGACCGCCGCTCCCCATGAAATCGACGGATATGTGTCGACAAATATATCGGTCAGTTCGTATTATCTGCGTATATGTGGACTGAAACGAACCACAAGCACCATTTAGATTAGATTATGTTTCAACAGCTCTTTCATAGAGCCGAAGCATGAATTTTCCTGTCATCCCATTTTGCCCCAAATTCTGCGGGCTGCGACACTTCATTGTTGTGTGTCCCATTTTGCCCCTATCCCATTTTGCCCCAAATCAAGCACCAAGAAACTTCATTTTTTGCTATCCCATTATGCCCCGATCCCATTATGCCCCAGTGCCGTTTTGCCCCGGTACCGTTTTGCCCCGCTATACCATTTTGCCCCGGTCTCCCCTATTTTACGGAGCCCTAAAATAAGCAAAACCTGGTTTTATGTTTATTTTTGAATGAAAATCGGCGGATAGTACGATATCCGATTCTTGTTATTTGAACCAAAATAATGAGAATTTCAAGAATAAAAAATTTCCGTTTTGGCTTCCTTGAGGAATTATGAGCACTTTTAGCGGTAATTGGAAATACGCCAAAATTCAGCGATTATTGTTGGCTCATGGGTACAATACCTTTATTTTATCGCAAATAATGGAAATTGACCGGGCGAGCTTTAAAAAGTATTTCTTTGTTTGGGTTTGTTTAGTGGTATCATACAAATACCACTAAACGTAGTATTTATATGATTTTCAACGTGAATTCCATGATTATAATGCTTTATTTATTCATATTCTCTGTTTCTAACGATAAGAATTGTTCCATATAATTACTATACCAAATTACTAAACGATATATTTTACATAAACATAGAGCCTTACAAGTCCGAAGAGAGATGAACCGTACACTTTTAATCTCCCTTCGGACTCCTAGCGATTAAAAGTACTACTTAGTGGTAGTGGTATTTAAAATACCTTTTCGGCTTCTGAGACACAGTTCAAACTATAAATTTCCATGTTACCTTGCCTGATGTTGCTTGAAATTTACAAATTCGAAAAAATCGTCATTTCCGATAACTATCGAAAAATCCTAATTTGAACGCGAAATAAGGGAAATATCAACTTTTATCACTCTTCATATTTTGTTTATTTTGACTCGACAACCCTAAATTCACCGTCAAATCTTGGCGCCCCGGATATCACAATCTTGCCGAAAACATAATGGGTACGTTACATAACAATCTATTAATTCCACTGGAAATTGATGAAATTATTTCCATATATTGGGAGATATGAAGTTTCTTTTCGACGGAGCCGAGGCCTTGCGGAGGCCCAGATCTCCGCGGAGTACACTTTGAGTATGGCTGTATTAGAAAATTCGAAGAATTACTTCGAAATAATAAAATATTTTAGTGTTCCATCTCGATACTTCGTCGGCCACCTGTGAATGAGCAATTTCTTCAACCCAAGTGACATTATTTTTATCCGCGCGTTTCAGCAACAAAAACAAGCACGTTCAACGGAGGGTGAACAAAGTTTTGTACTCCACGAATTTCTATACCGGATGGATCTCCGAATCTCTAGCGGTCGGACCAACAGATTTTTTCTTCCCACATATATTTCTCCTGGATGTCCGTTTGCGCATGGATATACGAGGAATGTGATCAATTCGCGTCTTTGTGTGCGTCTCGTAATGCCCCCCCCCCCCCCTCCTGTTTCTCCCCCGTGTGAATTCATGCTCCGGGCTTCTTTGGTATCCGGCTGGCGCTTCGCAGACGAGGGAGAAAACGCCGGAGTAACTTTTGTACACGTTGGAGACAACAACGCACGGCTAGTGCGAGGGAAAAGGACGAAAGAGGCGATCAAGACGAAAGAGGGATGTGGATACAAGTCAGGAGCGCGGGAGAGAGAGAGAGAGAGAGAGAGAGAGAGAGAGAGAGAAGTCTCTCATCGGAGCAAGAAGTTTGGTAGGAAAGCCGCTATCGCGCGGGTTCACGAAAGTCCGACGTCTCTCGGTCGTCGCGCGTTGGTCATCTCGCGGCTTATATACCTACACCGTTGCCCGCGTGCCCGGGTCTCCTCGTTTCAACACACGCACGCATATGTTGAGGCAAAAGCGAATCCATCGTCCGCCGACGCGACGCCGCGTCGTCGGATCTCTGTGTGTGTCGTTTGCCGTAGATATTCTCATCCTCCCCGTTCCTCCACATCCCGCCCCCGCCTCTCATCTCGGGCGAACCCCTACAAATGTGTCGGGGACCACTCCAGGGGCGCGCACCGCCGGCAACAGCCGCAAGAAGGCAAGTAGCTACAAGGACCCGGCCAACCATCGATCAATGTTGCCCGTCCGACGGTAAAACAATACGATGTTGCCTCCATAATTGACGGGAATCCATCATCCAGACTTTCGCGACTTATTTCTACCGTATGTACACACATACGCATATGTATACACATATATAGAAAGAGAGAGGGAGAGATTTATATACACACGATCGTGCCACAGCATTTATAATCCCACTCGTTCTTAACCTCTCGGCGCTTTCTGAGCCTTCTGTGTCCTCAAGATTTCATGAATATATATATATATATATATATATATATATATATATATATATATCTGTATATACAGGGTGTTCTGTTGTGAATGGATAATCCTGCAACTGTCGATAGGTCAGATCATGTCCTACTGCACTAAAAAAAATCGTTCATCCATTCAAAATTCAGTTGGTTTAACAAAATTGTATCTTTAAATACGTTCATGTGATTTTTGATTGGCATAACAAAACAGTATAGTTGGGCAGTAACCAAATATACATTTAAACTATCTGCTTATTTAACATGTCTGAGCAACTGTTGAAACAACAGAAAATTCGAGACAACAAAATGCATTTTGCACATTCAACTATTCTTTTTTCTCAGTGTGTATGCTGAAATTTCGGGTTAAGAAAAGTTCTACGGTTTTTGAGATTTTGGGCTTTGTTATTTTTTGAAAAACAATCATCTGCTTTTGGTTTTTTTCGCATGCTTTTTCTGCAAATGATTTGAATCGACTATAAGTAGGCAACTTTTTTAGGTAATTGGCACTATATGCGTAGTATATTTTTTTTTACACCGCAGGCTATCATGTTCGAATTGGTTTGTGTGAAAATTCTGCATAAGATATTTTTATCGTAAAGTTTCCTTAACATTTAAGGTTAAAAAGAAGACTTTTTCACCTCAAATGACTCAAATTTTAACCTTAAAGAAGTATTTTTTTTAACCGGATCAAAAAAGTTATCATTTGTAGAAATGTCATGCGAAAAACCAAAAGCAGACTTTTACTAGACTGAAATGCCAGTATATAGTAGGGCATGATCTGACCTATCGATAGTTGCCGGATTATCCATTCATAACAGGACACCCTATATATATATATATATATATATATATAGTGGAAGGTGATTTTGAAGACGTTTTTGAGAACAGTTCTCATAGTATCCAATGTTCCCATACTCAACATCAAGTAACCCAATTTCAAATCACCTTTAGATGATTTGAAAGTTGGTAAGATCTTGAGGACTGTCCATAAAGTAGCCTGATGTGCTGATAGCCACCTTTACGTGGATATAACGGGTTATAAAAGTAACCTCCTTGTATATACGTGTCTTTGTTTGGGTTTGGTGGGTTTTGTTTGGGTGTAATGTATACATGAGTGCTGTTTTATATCCGCCGTGTATTCGTGGATAATAATGAGCGTAAAATCATGTTTATACGATTCGAACGCCACACGCATCCTTTCGCGATCGACACAAAATCGATCATCGCGATCAGATGACGTTTTTTCGTCCCGGCAAGCAGAGTCCACACGAATTCGATGTGCGTGTGAGAGAGAGAGAGACATCATAAGGTATCCCATAATTGTTCCATCATCGTACGAATTGCCGTCCCAAGGGAGTCCATTCAACGTCTGCCGGTTATGAGACGTGTCCTTTTTTTCTCTATCTTTGCTTTTTTCTTTGGGGGATCGTCGGCTTATGGTATTTCGGGGTTTCAAATGGAAAAGGCGGCCTCTGTTTGGGCGCGGGAAAAGGGCTATGGCGGAAGACTCGGAGGAAACACCAACACGCCGATTGGCAAGTCTTAAATCCCCCCCCCTCTCTCTCTCTCTCTTGCGAGAAACTTATACCCTTGGTTGTGGGAGCCCGATCGAGTGTTGAAGAGCAAAAGGGCGTAGTCCCGAAATGAGGAAGGCTCGAAACGTCTTACACGGTAAGTCGTTTTGTCCGTTAGTGTTCCGTTCACGTATATATGATGACGTACGAGCCGGTTGGTCTTCCGGGGCTAATTCCGTATAAATATTCGTAATACAGATTATGCTAATCACCCTTAGTGCCTATGCATGGATGCAAATTAGACGATGCTCGCACACACAATGCACCACGGTATATACGTCGGCGCGAGACCTCGGTATATATATGTATATATATATATATACACATACATTACCGGAAACATGTACACGACTTGTAATAGAGGCGAAACGTGGATCTCGTTACACGCTTTTTCTTTCTTTATTCGCGGTTTTCTATTTATTTTTCCCATTTTTATACATACGAAGCAACCGCGCGCTCATTTTTTCGGCACGTCATCGAACACTATAACGAGAGAGAAGAAAAAAATATAAAAAGTAGGAAAAAATGCAACTTTTCGCGTGCGTGGGCGATGTCAAGAGATAAACGAATTTATTACCGGCGTTCTATATGTTTGAAGATAACTACACCGAAACTTCATTAAAAATACTTTTGCATCGCGATGCTGTTGTCCGAACCTTATCTGGCGTTTACGCAGTATTCTCGTAAATATGTCACTCCCTCGAATCCTCGCTTCAAGCGAGGTCGAATGGACATTGAGATTAGAAAGGGTGTCGAGTGAAAGAAAAACTAAGAAAACCAATCACAGTGGAGAGTTATCGCATCGGATCGAAAACCAAGTTCTTAAGGTAAGATAAGAAATGTTATAGTATACTTTTTGGACATCGAATGAGTTTGTCGAATTTTCAAAGGCTCTTGACGTTGTGAAGCATATTTTTTCATCGTCACCCGACTCGTGTTGCTTCAAGTACTACAGGGTGAGATTTTTGTGGCTTCTCTTGGGCACTAGGCATATATAGCGCAAATAAAAAAGATGAGGGTAACTTTGGCGTCGGAGATACGATTTTTTTCGACTTTGATCCTCTCGGGACGGGTGGGTTTCAAAAGTTGGAAATCGTTGCCAATTTTTCTGGGGCTTTCTTAAGGGATCATCACAGTGTAACGGGTCGAAAAATAGCGTATTTTCGTGATTTTTTACGATGGCTGAATTGCGCTAATCAGTCTAATTTTTTTATGTCAAATCAAAGCGCTCATGAAGAACAGAAAATAAATTTTTAAACGTTTATTTTTCCTTTTTTTTTGACGGTTAAAAATGTCTTCGAAAAAGGAATCTTCATGGTGTACCCGGTTGTGGCCGTAAATATTATCTGAAACGAAATTTGTAAAAAGATTATAAATCAGTGTGAAAGCCGCTATTCTGCTATGGAGGTTTCAAAAAAATCAAAATCGACAAAATGGCGGCGGTTTGATAAAAAAATATCGAATTTAGGCCATTATTTCGACAGTTTTTGGTTAAAAAAATATGAAGATATAAGAAGCTTCCATAGCAGCATAAAGAATGGCGTAAAGAATATTGTGTCAAAATTTGAGACGGATTTCTTGAAAACTCTACTTTTGACAGTGTTCACCGTTTTGAAAAACAACATTTCGAAAAAAACGCGTTTAAAGTTTCGAGTGCGGAACGTTCATATTAATTGTCTACTTACGATCAATTGGCGATGCCAGGTCCATGTTTATAACCGTCTATACTATCGGATAATGCAAAAAATCGATTTTTTGAACATGTTATACTGTGATGATCCCTCAAGAATTGAGAATATATGGTGAGATTCATACATCAAAATTGTTCATTAATGAGTCGTGTTACATCATGTTTGATATTACCAGTATAATTATCGACATTCACGAAACTCATATAAAAATCTTCATACACAAATCGTATTTTGCCTCATGCTAACTACTCCGTATCACTTCATATATCGTTGTATGCCATTGCAGATTGAATAGTAAATAAATATGACAGACAGTAGTGAATGCGCGGTCTCTAAGAGACTGGACATAGTCAAGTGACAAGTGTGGGGTGAAAGCAAAAGCAATGGGGTCGTGAGAGGCCGCGAAATCATGCGAAGGGACAACAATTCAACATAAACCATACCACACTAGCAGCTTCCACTATCGATTCGATTATTCACCGTGGACTTCCCCGGATTTTCACGGCATTCCCAAATCATGAGATGATCATGCCTCAACCGATTTTTCCGTAGTTCCCTCTCGCAAAACGCACATCCAAAGATAATAAACAGCGAGTTAGCGTGTTGTTCTCAAGTGAGTGATTAACGAGCGAATTGTGGGCTGGATTTTGGTACAGGGGATTGGAACCAAGAATGGTAGCCGAAAGGACTCGTGGACCAGGTCCTAAGTGGCCAAGTACGTAAGTAACTTGGAAGTCCGGTATATCTAGAGCAACGAAGAGGTCTCGAGTTCCCTCTGCTAGAGAGCACACGTATAGCGTATGTATATCTACATATACGCGTGTATTCACCAGCCAGGGTGCATATATACCTTCGCGGTTGTGCAGACCTACCGAGGGCGCATTTGTATCGGGACCGAGCCGCCGCAAGGTGGTCACGGGTTTCGTGTTCCGCACACACTATCCTTGGCGAACAAACACTCGCGAGACCATACGGGTTAGATAAGGTGAAGACTCTCCCCATCTCCCTCTCTCGCCCGCTCATCACCCTCTCGGGGGCCTCGGAGTTT